>CM077252.1:19187839-19297839 GCA_039654775.1 Spinibarbus caldwelli | reverse complement strand
AAAATCTAGCCTATAAGTACACTACTTTAGTGACAAGACAAAGGGATGTAGTTATTGTGAGAACAGCTATGACAGCAGCATTAATCCTTTGCTACTCATTAACGCGTGAACTTCCCCTTTAAATAACGTGACGCTCTGCCCTCTGTGTATGATGCTGCTCCCATTAAGTGCTGTTAGAAGTGAATGAATTGATTCAGCATTTGGACACCTCCTTAAGGATGCATTAAACTCGACAAAGCGGTTTAATAAAGGATGTATTGACCTTAGCGAATTTTACTATATTTTTACCAATATTTTTTAATTGTCTGTTAAAGTTTATATGGGAATATTACATGACACGCTGATCCTTTAACAATGCATTGGTGCAAAAACGCACACCTTTCGCAACATGATTTATCAACTGCCACAAATACTGTCTAAACAAAATACTGATTTTGTGCACTTTATTTACTGTACCAATATTTTAAATTGGCCTTTGAACTTAGCTTTATTGCATAACAAAACAAAAAAAAAAAAAAACGGTACTGAGTGCTGTCCTTGAATTGAATTAAAACAGTAGTTATAATCGTTGTTGCTGTATTGTTGTTGTTGCATTGTTAACTCAGCACCTCCTCAGAATGATAATATGTCTCTCTCTCTCTCTCTCTCTCTCTCTATCTCTCTCTCTCTCTCACTGCTCCTCTGCTCTTTTAAGGGCAGCGCAGTAAAAGAGAGCAGCAATAAGATCTTTAGTGGCTCCCTGGGAGCAAAATCAAAGGCCTCATTGATAACCAAACAGGGCGACATCATTGGGTTACAAGTGTATACTCAGCAGGACACTCTCTTTCATAACTCTATGAGTGTCTTTAAGGCACATTCAAATAAAGACAAAAAAAAAGCCCAGAACAAAGTTGTTTTTTTGTTTTTTTTTTAAGTCAGAATAAGTGTAACATGGCTACAACTTGAGCTGCGATCGGCATGTCATTAGCACTAACAGAACTACTCAAAATATGCTTCTGGAGTGTGTCTTCAATTATTTTTATGTGCTACTGGCTGATTATTACAACTAACAGACAGAGCATATTTATTTTTATCTTACTTTTTATTTTATTTTATTTATTTTATTTTAAATTTTCAAATGCCTCATATTCATATATTTGTTTCAACTTTGTCCTTTTTTATTTTAGAATATGAAAAATCAAGGCTTTTTAAACATAAACCATTTTAATATTTATTGTATAAAATTGATTTATATCGATTTTAGAACAAATACAGTGCCTTGCGAAAGTATTCATACCCCTTCATTTTTTTCACGTTTTATGTTGCTGCCTTATTTTAAACTGCTTTAAATTACTTTTTTCCCACATCAATCTACACTCCATACACCATATTGACAAAGCAAAAACAGAATTGTCACAACATCATAAATTTATTAAAAATAAAAAAAAAACTGAAATAAGTACATTGCATAAGTATTCATACCCTTAACTAAATATTTAGCTGAAGCACCTTTACAGTTTCAAATCTTTTTTGTTTGATGCGACAAGCTTTGCTCATCAGCATTTGGCAATTACCTGCCATTCTTCTCCTACCCTCTTCACCTCTCAAGCTCTGTCAGGTTGGATGGGGGCAGATGCACATTTTCTGGTTTCTCCAGAAATATTTGATCTCAGGCTCTGGCTGGGCCACTCAAGGACATTCACAGAGTTGTCTATAAACTACTCTTGCTGTGCGTTTAGGTCCATTGTCCTGTTGGAAGGTGAACCTTCTGCCCAGTCTGAGGTTCTGAATGCTCTGGACTGGGTTTTCATTAAGGCTATCTCAATATTTTGGTTCACTGAGCTTTTCTTCTACGCTGATGAGTCCCTCGGTCCAGCTGAAAACAGCCCCACAGCATGAGGCTGGTACCACCACACTTTACTTTTGGAATGGTCCTCTGCAGGTGATGAGCAGTGCTGGTTTCCTTCAAACATGATGTTTGGAATTGAGGTTCATCAAACTAGATAATCTTGTTTCTCAGAGTCTGAGGGTCCTTTAGGTGCTTTTTTGTAAATTCCAAGTGTGTTTTCATGAGTCTTCACTGAGGAGAGGATTGAGTCTTGCCACACT
Organism: Spinibarbus caldwelli; assembly: GCA_039654775.1. Taxonomy (NCBI): domain Eukaryota; kingdom Metazoa; phylum Chordata; class Actinopteri; order Cypriniformes; family Cyprinidae; genus Spinibarbus; species Spinibarbus caldwelli. The sequence goes on along the minus strand of CM077252.1, from coordinate 19,295,751 downwards.
GCCATAAAGCCCAGATCGGTGGAGTGTTGCATTGATGTTTGTCCTTCTGTAGGTTCCTCCTGTCTCCACATATGATCATGGAGCTCAGCTAGAGTGACCATCAGGTTGTTGGTCACCACACTAACCAAAGCCCTTCTCCATCAATTGCTCAGTTTGGCCAGGAGGCCAGCTCTAGGAAGAGTCCTGGTCGTTTCAAACTTCTTCCATTAAGGGTAACAGAGACTACATTCTTCTGTGACCCTTCAATGAAGCAGAATTTTTTTTCTGAACTCTTCCCCAGATGTGTGGCTTGACGCAGACATGTTTCTGAGCTCTACAGGCAGTTCTTTTGACCTCAGGGCTTAGTTTTTGCTCTGATATCCATTATCAGCTGTTAGACCTTTTATTAAGAAGTGTGTGCCTCCATATCATACCCATTCAATTGAATTTGCCACAGGTTAACTTGTACTGTATAACTATCGAATTGTAGAAACATCTACAAGCAATATAAATGCTTCTAAGCTAAATTTCAACGGTCCCAGATTAGGGTATGAATACTTATGCAATGGAATCATTTAAGTTTTTTATTTTTAATAAATTTGCAAAGATGTTAAAAACCTATTTTTTTCTTTACTTTTGTGGTGTATGGAGTGTAGATTGATGTGGGAAAAAAAGTAATATAAAGCAGTTTAACATAAGGCAGCAACAACAAAACGTGAAAAAAAGGAAGGGATATGAATACTTTCGCAAGGCACTGTATACGACTGTCCCACATTTGTCTTGTCAAACTTTGAAAGGTTAGTAGACTTCATAAACAAGGAGACAGTTAAAGTGAAAGTTTGAAGAGAAGAAACATCAGAAAATATTATGGATTTTTTTATTTATTTATTTAATTTGTTCATTCACCTTATGAAGAGCTATTCTCACAAACACCCACCCAAACTCCATCCTGGTGGCCAAATTGGAGTGACACAACAGTAAAATCATAGTAATGTCTACATACAAAGACAAAATGTGTAATTGTGAATGAGTTAATTAAATAAAAATAGAAGACTATCACTAATATTACAACTCTTGTTACAAATATTGTTCATTAAAAAGGCCCTTGTAGCCTATAATAAGTAAATGTTGTACGTGTTTTGTTTGAGCAGAATGAGGTAAATTCATTTAATTACAGCATCATACAGTATATTGTCTTGAGGGAGCCATGTTTTCCCAGCATACTCTTCCACCCCAACAATGTGGCCACTCTCACTGTGTGACATTGGCATGAGTTTCATTCCCATCAACAATGTGCGGCTCATCCTCCAAGTTTAGTAATAGCCTATGTGGGGAATTTTAAAAATTGTTGTTTCAGACCTGTAGGAGGAAAACAAAAAACAACAGGGAGGTTTTCTTCCAGACATGCACTCGATCCTCACTCACGCTGCTGAACAAAATACAACATGACCTATTTGGAATATCCAACATTTTTCCCAGACTCAATCCTGATATGATCCTAATCCTAATGAAAAGCACCAGGATACAAAATATTGTTCATTTTAATTTCTGAAATGGACTATTAAAGTGATAGTTCACCCAAAAATGAAATAACTGTCATCATTTACTCACCCTCACATTGTTCCAAACTTTTGACTTTTTCTTTCGTTGAACGCAAAGAAGAATAATGTTACAGTTGATGGTAACCATTGACTTGCATATTATGAGGAAAAAATACAATGAAAGTAAATGGGTACCATCAACTTTTTCAAAGTTTGGTAGCCAACATTTTTTTAAATATCTTCTTTTGTGTTCAGCAGAAGAAAGAAACTCATACAGGTTTGGAATGACATGAGGGTTTAAGTAAATGATGACAATTTTAATTTTTGATGACAATTTTCATCAAGTTTGAGATCACCACAAGATCTTCATCCTTAGGTTTACATGATTTAAGAAGATCTATTGTTGCAGGAAGGAGAGGTTGGTAACACCCATGTCATAAAAATAAAATCGTCTTGAAAAGAAAAACTATGCAAGAGACAGTAAAATTGCATAATAGTTGGGCAAACACTAGTATAATATTTAGTATGAGGAAATTCATACAGTATGATTTACTTTTACATTTGAAATCAGAGACAGACCACAGTTATCAATCTTCAGAAAAAAAACTTTACTTGAAACTTAAAAGCATAAATAATGATTTTAAAAGATTGATTTCCTTTTATACAAAAATAATACAATGTGGACAGAATCACATTTTGTATAAATCCAGCATAAAACAGGAGAATAAACCAGCACTGTAACCTCAGGTCAACTGGCAGTGGGAACATAGTCAACAACATTAAACACAAACATTGAAGTGACCTTTTGACAAGTATTCAAACTCTTAGACGGGGACATGTGCACTAGTTTCTTCAGTTTACCAAAATGACAATGTCAGTTTTGAAATTGTGGACATACATGCCAGCAAATGTGTAAAAAAAAAACTAAGTCAAGAGCCACAATAAAAGCTATTTCAGAATGCTTCCTGGTAGTTCAGAGTGGCGTGAGCAGGTAATACTGTTTAAAATGGCGAATGGGCTCAATTTCCCAACTTTTATGAAATTCCTACTGATAACCATTCTGCCGTCCAATTCGACAGGACGCTCTTTTCCCGTATCTCTCCACAATGACAGTTTGATTGTAAGTCAATATTTAGATTAGAAAGGCACGTCATGATTCACGGCCATTCCTGCCGATTTCGCAAAGATGGTGAGCAGCTATGCGGATGGAGTTATCTGTCTCTCTGAATCGACCATATCTTAAATCCACTACTTCTGGCATACTGTGGAAGTCCTGGCACAGAAAGATGACTCTTATCTATCTGACGACACTAATGCTAATAGTCAACATTGACAGTAGCGTCTATTTTAAAACCAGGCTTGCAGGGAGATCAATAGGTTCAGGTTTTGTTGAATGTGCTTTAATATTTATCTCACTTTTAAGATTTGACGTCAACAAAGTAGTCAAAAAAAGTCTGAAATTGCATATTCCAATACGTCATACCTGTTCCATTGATTGTCACATCGTGAATCACAGTTTAGACAGATAAAACAGCACGCCACATGGACAATCGAATATTTACATCCTTCATACTAACGATATAATAATTGCTTGTATTTACATTCAACTGTACAGAACATTGTCTAAGCATTGTCAGATCTCACGGAAGACGTCTTTGCATCAGTTACACGTTACAGAAACTCCTACAGATGCTTCTAACATTGGCTGATTGTCATTGGATCCACACAGTTCAATTATAATGTCTTTACTGGGCACAGTGCTCTTATTCCAGGTCTTTCTTCTCCTTGTATCTGTAGCTTTGTCTTGTGTTTCCTATTGGTTTGTTCTTCAGGATCACCCATGTTCCTCAATAAGTTTTGTCCATCACTGAGAAGTAAAATACTGTCACTAAAGTGTGTACCCTTGTTGATCGAACAACCTAACAGTGTCCGTTCTTGTCAGTCTTGCATCCCCTGGTTTATTGACTAATTCTCAACCACTCAGCCGCACTTATTATGGGTTTCCACAGATACGAGCGCGATGAGGGGGAATGAAGGTGGGGACGATGTTCTCAGCATCAAGTAAGTCAGGTGCTTACCAGGCCTGAAGCGGACACTGCAAAATAAAGATAGAAAGAGGAAACGGTCACATAAGCATTCTGTAAGAGTTGCGGAATTTCCTTATCAGCCACACCTGACCAAATATACACCTCTTCCCTGTGCGTTCTTTCCCATTGTACCCAACGTTTTCTCATATTGTTTGGGTGTTTTTGCTGTTTCTTTGGAGAGGCAGGTGACCCTGTCGTGACCCGCTGGCCGACAAACAGCCTCACCTGATAAAGGTGCCAGCCAGCTGCTCAGACTACACTCATTAGATGCAGGTCTCCAAATGGAGGTGAGATTTTGTGGTGGAAATCTCGGCAAACAGGAGGGTTATAAAGACTAAGCATGGTTTGTAATGGCCCCCTGAGCGCCCACTGCACCGTCCAAATACAGCAGGCTGATAAGAGTTTGAAATTGCTCTCTCAGTAATGGAGGGGGGGTTGAGGAACCACATACCTGAGATATCTAAATGCTGTGTTTCCAAAAAGTGTTTCCATTTACCTTGCACAGGTGAAATATTTAGGACTTCTGCAATTTATCCAGAATTAAAGACAAGATGTTGATAAGTGGAGCACATGCTGGTAGGAAGTTCAAGCCGTCAGGATCGGTTCTGCCAGTGATGTGGCAGCGTGGGAAATTAGGCATGTGAAAGCGGTGACTGCAAACCGCATTTCAGGCTAGAGCGGTCAGAGAGCAGGGGAAAAGGGAAGAGGTGTAATTATGGCATACACTCCCGTCCACAACAGAGGAGCTGAAGGAACATGATGGCTTTGATTAACAGTGAAGATCATTTCCTGACCGCACTGCTAAACTGGACTCAGAAGTGACTTTGCATTGAGAGTAAGGAAAGCGTGAAAATATAAAGAAAGAAAGTGAAAAAAATAAATTATATATATATATAAAATAAATACATATAATAAATATAATATCTAAATATAAAATATAAAAAAATTATAAAATTTATTTCACTGAAAGAAAGAAAGAAAGAAAGAAAGAAAGAAAGAAAGAAAGAAAGAAAAGAAAAAAAGAGAAATGACAAAGAAAGGGAAAGGCGGTTTCATCAATCATGCCGTGCTCAGGCTGGGATCACGGGTGACTGATTGGTCAAGCTGTTCAAAGGAAATAGGAATTCTGAGGAGTATCCACACGTTGACTCGCTTCACTTATTGAGATGTGCAACAAACCCAGTCAAACAAAAGACAGTGAAGCTGATTGGGTTTGTGCGCAGATTGAAACCACGTTGACTGAAAAACTCTGTTTTTCACTGGTTACAGAAATACTAGTGATTAAATGTGGTTTAGACTGGTGACCATTGCCTGAAAGCAATATTTTGAGTTGCATCAAACATTTAAACTTAGGGTCTGCCCTAGTGGAAAATAAATATATTAAAATGTATTTAAAATATATTTATATCATGTTAAGTACACTACAAATACATTTAAATATTTATGTGCTTAATAAAAATACTCTGCAATTGTACTTTTGGTATACTAAACTGGTATACTTAAAGTCTGCTGAATTGTATCAAGGAGTCCTTGCTACACATTACATGTACTTACTATTATAATAACAATAAATTATACATAATTACATGCAAGTATCCCTAAACCAAACCCTAATCCTAACATTGTAACAAGAACACCTTAAAATAAAGTGTAACCCACCTAATTTTGTACTTAATGCACTTTAATTGTGAGGAAGTAGTGCTGAAATCCAACTAAAGACATACTTAAGTATATTTGATTGTGCTAAAGTGGAACTTTTGAAAATATACTTTAGGTACACTATAAATATCTTGCATTTAAAGACTGATATTATTCAAAGATCATACAATCCTCATCAATAGTGATATTAAAACACATTTTAGGCTTAATATTAAGAAATATGCATTGTGCACAAGTAGTACTCCAAATAATGTTTAATTAGAATTTTCATATCAGTAAGTCTCGACTGATATGTCAGTAAATATGTTAACAGATTTGAACTATACTTAGAATTAACTAAATTTTTACTAGGGTGTGCTAACTTGAGATATGTGAAAATGTCTAATGTTCTAATATCTAATGTTATCGTTTTTCATGTGTGTTTTTGTATTCACCACTATTACTTTGCCCCAGTGCGGGTCAAAAATATAGCAGACAAGCAGAAACAGAAATAGATCAATAGTAGATGGCTTAAAAGGTTTGTGGATCATGTGATTAGTATCTTTGGAGCATTAATGAAGCTCACAGTTTACAATTTCATCCCACATGGCTTTATTTCCCAATAAGAAGCATGCAGAAGCCTCACATTCCATAAGTAGGACACGCAGATAGACCTGAGAACCCACTGAATAAACCAATCAGCTCTGTTAGAGCGGATCCAAGAGATGTTAATGCATGTTGCTAAATGTTGTGGATGACTGACCTGTTTGCTGGAGGACATTGAGCTCAGTGTACTGAGGCTGTTGGCGTCTGTCACCACCATGGCAGGGGGAAACCGAGACGAGTGAGAATACTGGGGCGGCTCCTGCTTGTGTGGGTACACTGTGAAGATAACATACAGACGGTCATTTGAAAGAATTTGAATTGATCTTGACTAGATGAGTAGATAGTGGACAGAGGAATTGGACTGACTGTGTGAGTGTGAGACGGAGGCCATGAAGGGCTGCTGGCTCATGTGGCCGGATGACTGTTGCATGAGCTGCTGGTGCGAGACATTCAGCTGCTGCGAGAACTGCACCGGCTGCAACGCTGCCAGACTGCCTGCAACGCTGTTGATGACAGGTACCGTCTGTGCCTGCGACGTGTTCAAACCTGGATGCGAGAACAATGACGTGTCAAATGAAGAATGCATGACGAATCTGAAATGGAAAGCAAGGGGGTTGGACACTCACTTTGTGCGATGGCCATGACTCCAGAAAGGGGCATTATGAGGTTGGGGGTCTGTTGGTGCATGTGGTGGGATGCATGGATGTTGGTCAGGGTGCTGACTGGAGGAAGACCTCCGCCTGATACCGAGATCTGTGAAGAAAATGCACCAATAGAATGACTCGAATGCTTCTGTCACAACGGTTTCAACTGTACTCTTATCTTAAGAAGGTATCGGAGCCCTGACAGAGACACAGAGCTTTATTTGAATAAGCCGAGTTGAGAGGAGGCCATGCTCAGACAACCGTCTGACTGCTCAGATAAGCTGCTGTCATACTCCTTTCCTCCTACGCTGACTTCCGCCTCCCGTTTACAGAAACGCACCCTAAACCATGATGAATTTGACCTGTAGTGTAACGCCGCAGCCTTGCCAGAAAAATTAATGCATAGAAAATTGTCCTGAAACAAAAAGCTACATGAACATCTCGCCCAACTCAAACATTAGTATTCAGATAAGTAACTCGATTGAGCACCGGTGTCACTCAACCGACAGAGAACAAGCACAACTCCACCCTTCCCCTCCTCTACAGGGCATTTAATCAATACAAACAGAATGTTTCTTTGTCAGGTTTGTTGGCACAGCCGTTGGCCGTGCCCCTTTCTCACCACCACCGGCTAACATTTGCTAAGATTGGCCCTGCGGTGCAATGTGGGCCAAGGTCTACCGTCTGCTTCTAGGTTTAGCACAATGCAGCGTTTGTAAGCCCACTTTGGGTGAAGGTAATATCTGTGTCAAGAGCAGATGTGATGTTATCTTATCAGGGCTCAGAAGTGCTCACCATCTTGGCGTCAGGTGACAGGAGGCTGTGGCTGGGGTCCAGAGCCCCTGGAGAGACCTGCTGTAACACTGACTGACTGGTTGACATGGCATTGCTTCTATGGTGGTTGATCGTTGTAGAGGAACTGACTTCACCAGGACCTTGCTGGCTGTACCGGACACCTGTTGAGGGATAAAGCAAGAGAGAAAATGGTCAGATTTAGTCTCCTGACCTGTCTCCGGTCTGTATCTTTTGGTCGCAGACAAGTTAGGGCAGAGCAAACAAACTGGGGCCTCTGCACCTGGTCCCTGAATGGTCAAGGTCATTCAAATGTGTACATGTGGGTTGTCTGCAACTCTAAAAACTATGCCTCGCTGACCTTATACTAATATACGTCATAGTCCAAACCTTCTCCTGGAGAGCAACCTTCCAGCATAGAAGAACCCACACGTTAAGGTCTTCTGGATTACCAGAAACCTCCAGGGAGGTGTATTGGCCCTCAAAGAGCACGACTAGACACACCTGATCTATGTGAAATAAAGATTTATGAGAAAATTATGCCTTAACTCTATGTTTTATCTTCTGTGGGAACTCTTGACCATTCTGGGCCACAGGAATCCAGCCTGTCTCCTATTGAATAGATGTTTACCAACCCAAAGCACCACAGATATGAACAAGGTAAACATTACTCAATTAATGCTAATGTTAGACACATTTTTCAGTCCTAAAGATCTTCACTCCTAGATTCAAATACCGGGGTGACCAGCCAATAAAGATGATGGCATGGCCAAATGAAATACACCTTTATTTGTGACAGCCTCTTTTCCTGAGTGGTGCACCAAACACAAAAGCCAAATGACCAGAAAAAGAGCAAAAAATAACAAATGTCTTATAACAAATCAATTGATCCATCTGTTGTCATTTATTATGCAGGAGAACTCTGCAGACACAACTTTGTCCCCCTTTGCACACTTACGGCATTGCCAGCTCTCAACAGTGTCTTGTAAACACCAGCGCAGGACAATAAAGCACTCCATTGGGCCTACAACCTGCTCAGCACACAATGGGCCAGCAACCATAAACAGTCTTTACTTTACTACCGTGCACCCACTAAAAGTGTCAGGGAGAGAGAAGGCTATTGTCTGACTCCGTCAGGCATTCACTCGGACTGCAGGGATCTCCTCTCATGCTCAGTCATTTAGGTCTGCGCTGTCTGTGCCATGCTGACCAGCAGGAGGTCTCTGTTTCTCAGGGAACCAGGAACCAAAATACAACCTCTGAGAATGCGACATAAAAGTTACATGGAATGGTATCATAAACTAAGTCTTAATTACACTATTCAGAAAAGCAACAAATGCTGATTGCAATATCTAGACAATGTACAAAGTTATCAGCTGATGCGATACTCTCAAAATAGCTAAATACTGACTGATCAGTAGCCTTGGGGTGTGTTTCCTAAAAGAATTGTTTGCGAACTATGGTCGCAAGTTCCACTTAATGACAGAACTTGCAACCATTGTTGCTTTTGGGAAATGCACACCTGAACAATGTTTTGGTCTGTCACTTCTTATGAATCTTTTTTTTTTTTTTTTAACAATGTGCTTTGTAATCGCCTTTTGGTATAGCTAGATCGAGATGTAAATGCAAAAATTGCTACCTTGGTTAACCTTGGTTAAAGGGCAGAGGGCGGTGGGAAATCCTAAAGGGGGTGGTAGCAGTAGACTTCAGCAGGTTTTAAAAGGTTCAGCTCTCCCTGGGACGCATGTAATATCAAAGCCTTGCTCTTCATCCCCAGGCAGTGCTCATTATAGCATTGCCGCATATGAGAGGCCTCCTGGGTCTTAGCAGGACGTACACGGCCTTTCAGCCTTTCCGTGTCCCCCAATAGACCAAGCAAGGACAGTTGAACCCTTCTGTCCTCTGCTTGTCCTTTGCTATTACATTCAGGGGAGGGGCCATATTACTTAAAGGCTAAATTTTCTGGTTTCCTTGCTCATGGGGTGACAGTCTCAAATGAAAGTTTCTTTAGTTTCAAAGATTAATAGCTACAGTTTTAATGCTGATGACAACCGCTCCAACATATTTTACCTAGATAGGATCAAAGAGCATTCTGTAAGCAGTTTGCTTTCCCAAAGGCACCACAACACAAACACAGGGAAGATCACAGCCGGCCCCCAAAAGCACATATCGGTTGACCTTCCAGCAGTGGCGAAATGGCCTGTCTGTTATCAACAGGCCAAACCAGAATCAATAAAAAGTAGTCTCTCTCTGATCTGACCTAGAAACGACCTCTTTAACAAAACCTAGGTTGCGTAGTTTCCAAGAGGGGGGATGAGACCGGGAATCACCCGGTACCCTCCATACCTTGAGCAGAAGGGGCTCATCAGTCCTGTCTGGCCCAAAAAGAGCCAATAGTCCAGCGGACAGCTCCTGCTGTTCTGCTCAGAGCCCAGTCACTGCCTTTATAAAGGTGAGAGGGGCTTCGAGTTGTCCCTCCCCCTGGCCCAGCAGAGATAAATGAACCTCGGTTACAGTTACTACAGTCTTCTAATATGCCACAAACAATAGGATTCCCTGCTGGGAGAGGGTAAAGAGATCAGGGAAGAGGGGAGTCCCTTATCAAAGGCCTGGGAGATGTAGTAGCCAAGGATTTTAATTGTCAATTAAGCATGCATAATACAGGCCGTGCCCTGGCAACGTGATGAGGGGTCCTGCTGTGCCATTCTTGTCAGGCCAGCTTCTGACACCAAAAAACAGCTGATGCTGCTGGCAGGGACACCTTGTAAGTCCCTCGACTAGGAGCAAGGAAGAGAAGACCAACCCCATCTCGTTCCTCCCCCTTCCTATCCAAATGAACACCCAACCTGAGGTCACTGACTGGTCAGGTGTGCAGAGGGAAACACCACATGCAAACAGACAAGCCACTCATTGCCGTGCCACAGGCCCAGAAACAAGCAACACACCCACGGCAAAAGCACTCAGACTCAAACATGAAAGAGCAACAATAGGTAATAAGCTGGTTGAGTCAAAGAGTGTGTTGCTTTTACTGCCCAAGTCTTGCCATATCAAACTAAGTCAATAAATCTTTCTGGGAATACAATTCATTAGATAACAGAGGAGTGGGGCCTGCAGTAAACCGCAGTGACTCTACATGTAAAACTAGGCCTCGAGAGTGAGCTGAGCCCCATGACCCAAGGATGACCCTGAGTCCCGTCCAAGGGTGGCTGCTCTTTGTGTCTCACTCTCGCCTGCTGACTTCAGTAGAGCTGAGATTGCAGGTACAATGCAGATTGTCCTTGGTGTGTGTTTCAAAGCTGAGAATAACAATGCCATTTTCTCAGCTCACTCTGTCACTCTCATTGATCACTGCCGCTTTCCTTCTGATCTCATCAACTATGTCATCTCTTCTTCAACTGCTGGAATGATGATGATGAAGATTGTCCTAATTATCATTGCCAGACTATACCGTCAAAACGGCCAATGATTGTATTTTCAAACCTTTAGCCACATTCACAAGCTAAAAGGAATATCAAATAATATACGTGAGATTACAATGAATGTGTCAGTACCTTGCATCTTACTTGGTGGGGAGTTGCTGGTTTGTGGGTGATGCGGGGAACTGTGTGTAAGAAGGGAGTTCAGATTGTGTGTAGGCCCACTATAGGCATCCATAGCCAGTTTTTGTCTAAAGGCCTCTTCCTTTCTCCTGTTGGCAAACCAGTTGTAGACTCGCACCTCCGTGACCAGGTTGGAGCCAAGCCCGTGAGCTTTAGACGGTGATACTCCTCTCTGGAGGCATTCAGCTCTAAATACAGTCAAGAGAAACATATTAGCATAACTGGGATGGAAGTGAGGAAGTAGTTTTGGCATTCATAGCAAGTCCATCCGTACCGGTTGCACTCCTCCACCAGTGCCTCCCTCTCCTCTTTGCTGGGGTTCTTCTGTCGTTCGTACGCCTGGTAAAGGATCTGTTGGGATGCAGGCCCCCATTTGAAGCGGTTGCGTCTCAACTTCTTGCATGCAGGTTCAATGCCAGCATCGTCCCCTGACTGCCCCATGCCCTGCCCCATGCCCTGCCCAGACTGACTGAACTCGGAGAAAAAAAGTAGCACCTGATCCTGGTTGGCTTTGTCGGACATGTTGCTGACAGAGCCTTGCGAGACCTGGTTGAATTCTGAAACATAAAAGTGAGGGATTTCGGTGTCACTTGAAGAATTTTCATATAAACATTCAGGGTGTGATGTTACACCACACAACCATGTGTGATAACGTTTGACCCTTGGTCATAATTTTATATGACTGTACTCTTTATATGTAATTGTGCTTTTTATGACAACATAAATACAAAATGGGTGACAAAGGTGATGCAATAAGATAAAAATATAATAATAATAAAAAAAGTATAGTAGGCTTATCTCTAGAAATGCAAAATTGCATCATTTTTGCTTGATACTGTTTAGTTTCATTCAGTTGAACCAGGAAGTTTAATATTATTCAAACTGTAAGATAGAAAACTGTCAGCATGAAACACAAAAATTAACTTACGTCGCAAGATCTCCCGCTGTTTCCTGACATACCAGGTGTAGAGCGCCGCGCGTTTCTGCGTTTTCATAGGCGTGCCTTTATTCAGGTGCTGCGACAGGTGCGACTGATTGAGGCCTGTCACATCCACCACCTCGCGCTGAGGGATATTGTGCTGCTGCATGTAGCCTTTGATCATGCGGGCCGCGCGCCACGGGTCCTCCCTGAAAAGATCACAAAACATAACACTCTCATTTTATATCATCTTATTAGTCTGCTTTTAATTGTTGGTTTTGCGTATTTCACATTTATGATAGCGTATTTATAATCCGTTTAACATGTTGAGTTCTGTAAGTGCGGTCAATTGTTCCCAGCGCTAATAAACAATCGTTCATCAGTGTATTCAATAGGTTGTAAATAATTCCAAAGGTTAAAGACTTCATTGCGTGCGCGCAATTCAACCACTGATTTAATTACAAAAGGACAAGTTAGAGACAAGTGAAGGATGTATATTGTTCACCAAGAACATTATAAAGCCATTTCAAAACAAAATCGCCAACTCGATCCTAAAGTGTTCAACATGGTTTTAAACGTTGCTTTAAAGAGAAGAAGAAAATATTGCATCAGTCGAAAATGGTTGGTTTAAATTACAGAACGAATTTGATATGACTTTTAAAAGTCGCATCTAGGCTAAATGTAGCTTAATAAAAATTTAAATACGGTATTATGATATTAGCTTCAAAATAATATTTTTACTCATCAATACAAAGGTGCTGGATACTAAGAACTTTATTCATAATAGGCTAATGAATTAAAAATGCTGTTCACATACAGCTACATTTATCTGGTGAATTTGAGGTTAATAAAAAGATATATATATATATATATATATATACTATAAAAGAAAGAAAGAAAGAAAAAGAAAGAAAGGAAAAGAAAATAAAAGAATTAGGCTACTCGGAAACATCTGATAAGCTGTGGATAAGATTGCTGTTAATTCAACAAAAATAATTAGACTATATTACGGATAGATTATTATATAGAGTGGTGTAATGTTTGTTATTAAGTAAAAACCAGACTCAAAAGGTAGCCTATTAAAACGAAGAAAAGCGAGCAAAGCATTGTCGAAAAGCGGCTATAGTATTGAGGCAGGCCTATAAAACGAAATAAGGTCTTACCATTTTTTAGGTTCGGCTAAACTTCTGCTCCAGAAATCTGTCCAAACGGTTTGATTTGGAGACTGACAAGACATATGTCTGTGTGCGAACTTGGTTTATAACTTTCGACAATGAATAACTAGATCTCCATTCACGCTAATCATTCGTCACTGTGTGTCTTTCAGTTGATGATTTATAGGAGAAAATTAATAACTCAACTCCACGTGCTTTAGTTTTGATTTTCATCTTTATTTCGTGACGTTGATACTGCTGTAAAGATTATAGAAATATGCTTATATAAAAAGAGTATAGGCTAATGCAATTAGATTTTCATTTATAGCCGTGTGATATTTTTACAAGTAGGTCTATTGTTTTTAAATAAACTACATTAAAATAATTATACTGACAAATAATAGTAATAGGCTAATTATAGTTCGGAAATATATTTTTACATGGCCTAAAGTATGCCTAATAGAAATCAGTCACTGAAATCAGAGGACAGTGCGCGTGTTTTTATTTTCTTTCGAGAGTGCCGAGGTGGTTAATAATAAATAGATCTTCTTTAGTTGATATATCTCTAAGCTAAAGAAATAACTTACGTAGATAATTAGTAACCAGAATGTGAAAAGAGGAAACACTGGCGCGTGCTTTTAAATTTGTAAACACCAGGCTAGATTTATCTTTTCAGAAAAATCATCACTGAATTTCGTTTCCGTGATTTCAGGCAAATGTCACGGTGTTAAAATTCGGTAGGAACCACATAGGCTATTTAATTCATCTATTTAACCTTAAAACTATTTATAGGCTACTAGATGTTAAGGGTTTTAGTCAGTATAATTAGCCTAAATTAAAAGTGGCTGGTTATTTAAAAAAAAAAAAAGAGGAAAAAAAAGGGTTTGATTTTCTGAGGCAGCAATTAAATTTTTCTATTTTAGTGGATTAGACTATTTTTTTTTTAATAGTAGCCTACAGCGCGAATTAGTTTTTAGCTACATTAGCACATTTTTAGTGAATGTTGATTTTTTTTTTCATGATATTAGGCTAATATGAATTAATAAACGTTCTGTAGGCCTATTTAATCCTAATGACAAAAGTAGCTGCTTGTCAAACGGTATAAACATCACAGTAACAGTCGGCCTTTTACTGCATTGCATTACAGTATCAGTTCAGCTTGCTTGTTTTTTTTTTTTTTTTCTTCACATGTATCTCTTTAATTTGTGTATAAAGCAAGAGATAATAGCAAAGCAGAAACTTACGCCAAAATTCGCTCGATCTCTGCCCTCTGCTCCGCTGCTTCTTCTGTGTTTTGAGCCTGCAGCTCTTTCAGGATCTGCGGTGTATCGTAATCATCCCCGTCCTCTGAGCCCTCATCCCCTGATAACTTCTCTTTACCGTGTCCATTGGTCAGCGTGTGAATCACCGGCTTTGTATCCGTATCACTGAGTTTGGAGCCGGAGGGGGACATCTGCAGACTGTCCAGTTTAACTCCAAAAGCGCTCGGGCTCGGGTCCAGGTCTTCCAGCGCTTGCAGAAGCACATCTTTAGTGACTCCAGAGTCCAACAAGGCGCTCAGAAGCTCCTGCTGCAGAGATGTCAACTTAGAAACCATTTTTGCAAACATCTAAAAGTTTAGTACGCAAGGAGGTATAAAGAGGGAAATGCAGTAGGCTATGTGAAATTTCCCCTCCTCACTCCTCCAAAGACACCTGCTCCGAGAAGTTAGGCCACTTCCCTGTCGGACTGAACGATATAACTTGCCATCATGCTTCCAGAGGGCAGGCATATAAAATATGGTAATGAGTGGGCGGCTGCTCAGGGCCTTTATGCAAATGAGCTGTCCTGGGCCATATTGACTGTTTACACACTGCTTGTTATCAGCACAACTCTGAAGAACTTTGGACTCTGTCGACTTTGGTTAATGCACGCTGTAATAATAATAATAATAATAATAAGTTTGGAACTTTAAGAATATTCACCAAATTTAGCTGTATAAACCCATAGTTAGATGCCACTGGGATCAGATGACGAACATCAAGTGATGTTTCAGTAATCAAACAAATTATGTTTTATATATGTTTAATAACATTTAATCAAAATGTGCTTGATTACGTCTCTGCTCATCAAACTATATCTGTTCTCAATCAATCTGGAAATTTTTCTTAACATATAGGGATAATGACATATCACCAAAAATCAAGGCAAAAGTTAAAAGCTTGCAAAGTAATGTATATATATATATATATATATATATATATAGCTTAATGTCACTGAGCAAAGCACTATGTGCATTTTTCACTTCTAAAAACAAACAAAAAAAAGTTTCTTAGAAAAATGTGATTCATTTGTTTAGCCGTATTTCTTTAAATGCATTTAAAGGTGCAAATTCTGTCACCTGCAAATATGATAAAACTTCATTTATTTTGTTCTATCAGTTGCCTGCTGAAGTGAATGGAAATGAAACAAGTTTTTTTTTTTTTTTCAGAGTACTTTCAAACAATAGATGTAAATTAGGATTACAGTTTTTTGTTTGGTTAGATTTTGTTATTCAGGCTATTTATTTTTTACTCATTCATAATCATTCATTTACTTAATCAAACCTCCCAAAACATATTTTAAGCCACATAAAGATTGGACGAGTAATTGTCCACGCCTCATGCCTTCTTTAACTATTAGCTAATAACAAATAATTTCAAACAAAAACTACTCATCCAAAAAAAAAAAAAAAAAGAAGAAGAAGAAGAAGCTTAATCAGTGCTGCAGGTAGCAAAGAATGTAAAGAGAGAAGATTGACCTAGACCATATTAACACCACAAAATGCTAAAATGCTTGCCATGCTGAAAAGAAAAGAAAAAAAACATCTAATTGGTCTTAATTGGTCTCTTGATCTGGGCTGCGTTTCCCAAAAGCATTGTAAGCTTAAGTACATCGTAGACCCACTGAAACGATGCTTGTGGGAAACACAGCCCTGGTCAGTTAGCTAGATTTAAATGTGTTGTGGACACTTTTCTCATGGTAAATTTTTTCTTAATTAGTTTAAGATGGTTTTTCATTAGAAAGAACTGAGAAAAAAAAAAAACATGATGCATCTCTAACCATTTGCACTATTAAACATTCAGATAAAAGGCACAAAACTGCTAGTCATACATGCACCAGCAGGGACAGTTTGAATATGTGTTGTGGAGGCTTGTGGGGCAGTTGGAAGGGCAGTAACGGTGCATGCAAATACTCATTTATGGCCTGACTGCTGCCAGGTGACTCCCTCCATAACTGACATTCATGATCACAGGAACACATGATCTTATTGAGACATCCGATGATTAGTAATTCTGAAAGTTTAGAGAAAGAGAGATGAACAACAAATTTTCTCTACTGATTCCTACTCCTAACAGTTCCTATGAAGAGGCTGATATTTGAATATAGATTTGATATTTGTTAATGAAAACGATGTGGTAAAGGAATAGCAATAGCTGGCCGATCATTTTGTATTACAGTTATATAGGCTGTGTGTTGGTACATGAAGAATCCATGGAACCTCATTGCACAAAAGGTTCTTCATAGTGGAACTTTAGATTTTTAAAATGTGTTTCACACTAAGAAAAACAACGGTTCACTGAAAGGTTCTTTTAGGAACCAGAAATGGTTCTTATGGCGTCGCTGCATTGTTTCGGAACATTTATTTTTAGGACTTTAAGAAGAAACTGTTTGGTAAAAATGAAAATGTAAAGAAAAAAAACTGATTTCTAAAAATCAGCCGATTTCAAAAGCAAGTTGAATCCAGTTTCAGTCAGTTCTTGGTGGTTTCAGTGTGAATGGAATGAAGCAAGAGGTTTTAGGTTAACTATGAGCATTGTAGGTTGACCCAAACTGTGCTTGGCAGCCATTTGGATGTGTGACCCTCCTCCACCCTCAGCCTCCCTCCATCACAGTCTGGGGCACAGAGCGGAACGCTTGGAAACTTTTTGGGCGAAAAGGGCAGAGAAGGTATGGTGTGTGTGTGAGATTCAGCAGCCACTGATCATGTCTCGTTCCACACAGTAACCCGGACCTTACCCCCAGCATGCACCCTCCGACCGTTCCACTCTACTGAAGAGCTTGTTTTTCTTTTGAAATAACTAACGTGTTGTCTCATTCTGGTTTTGTGGTTGATTATGCATTTAAAATGGTAAATTTGGTCTTTTTGGCAGTAATATCAACATCCAAAGTAACCTAATTAACCTGATTTAATAAATTTTAAAAAAAAATCTATTTATGTGACTCACATTGTAAAAATTATTTTATATTATTATACAATTTTTAAGAAAATATATCTTAGAATAAAAATGTTACTATAGGCACACTATACCATTCAAACGTTTTGGGTCAGAAAGATTTTTTAAAGCTGTTTTTATTTAATCGAATATACAGTAAATATTGTGAAATATCACAATTTAAAATAACTCTTTTCTATTTTAATATATTTTCAAATGTAATCTATTCCTGTGATGCAAAGCTAAATTAAGCCGTCGTTACTCCAGTCTTCAGTGTCACGTGATCCTTCAGAAATCATTTTATTTGCTGATTTGGTGCTGAAGAAATATTTCTTATTATTATCAATGCTGAAAACAGTTGTGCTGCTTAATATTTTTTTGTGAAAACCTGATACATTTCTTTTCAGGATTCTAATGATGAATAGAAAGTTAAAGAGAACAGCATTTATTTGAAATCAAAACCTTGTAAGTTTTTATTGCCACTTTTTATTTTATTATATTTTTTATATTTTGTTTTATGTTGTATTTGTCCTTGCTGAATAAAAGCAGTAAGTTTTACAAATAAATAAATTAAGAAGAAGAAGAACTGCTACAAAAATTATTCCCACACTGAATTTTTCAGTATATCTTTTAGTATATCTTCATAAACTTGACGAATATGCAATTTAAAAATGGCTTATATGCACTGGAAGAATAAAAATGAGTAAAAAGCATATTTGATCAAAAATTGTCAATTCAGTGTAAAACACTTCAGCAAGCTATTATTGTGCATGGCAAACATTCTGATATGAGAATCATCAGCTGATTTAATACCTGGGAACAGTTGATGGAGATGCTGTTACTGTGAAACGTTCAGTGAAGCATGAATGCCGTTGATTAAGAGCCCAGATGATCTGATTGGATCAGAGTTTCCACTGAAAGCAAATGAAGCTTTGATCTGTCCCAGAGGAAACTTGGCTGCCCTCGGTTGTGTTTCATTTAAGGATCAATTTTGTATTTGATGTTTCTCCTAAAATTGCAGAAATAAAAACATAATTTGCTTATGAAGCAATGTCAGGGTTCATACTGAATCTGACGTTTGGGAAATCTTAAATCTAAAACTTTCCCGAAGACTCTAAAATGACTTGAAGCCGAAGCCTATACAATGTAGTTCAGATTGCAGGTTCTCCTCCCTCTGCACAAACACAGCCTGTGATTGGCCGTATTGTTGTTCAGCATGGCTCTCTCGGGCCTTGACCGACTGACTGACACACTGTTGGCTCAGTCAACACACACTAGAGAGTAAGTGTGTACACTTTTCTTGAATGGTGCCCAAGACATGAAAGTCTCTTTGTTGTGTTTATTCTTACAAGTACTAGACGTGTGTGAAGGGCCAGTGAATCAAATGTCTTTATTGGTTAAGACCTGTCCAGTCGCACTGGCTTTGAGCTTGCTTGCTGAATTATTGGCAAGGCAAACCACTTGTTGCCTTTTCTGCCTCCTGTAGTGTTTCTTTAAATTCTTAATACGCTGTACTGATTCAAATACTGATTCGCTAAAGTGATTCATGACTGTGAGTCTGATTCTTTCTTGTGGCACACAGGAATTACAACAGGTGTTAGGAATCAAATCCTTTCCAACAGATGAAAGCTCACGTATCTCTGAGACAATAAGGAGAATTACTCTGAAGATAAATAAATGAAGTTGGGTTGGGAGGCGTCTATGGGGAAACCCGGTCTCAGTTCAGGGTCAGGATGGCCTCTTTAGCTCCTCATCAGGGCTCCATGACCCCATGCATACACCTCCCTTTCCTTTTTGCCTGTCCCACTGCAATTCTGAATCATTACATCAGCTTTCACAAGTACCGTTCACAAGGTTTTACTAAAACAAGTGTGTAATTCCCTGCAGTTTGTGCTATTAAACATGCTCTACTCCTGAGATGAACATTCAGGTATGGCTATAAAATAGGCTATAATTCTTAAAGGGATAGCGCACTCTAAATGAATGAATGAATGAATGAATTTCTATTATAATGCGGTTCCAGACCTGTATGAACTGATTTCTTCTATCTCTGTGTGTGTGTGTTTTTTTTTGTCCATTCAATAATAATACACATTAAACTAATAAATCTAAATAAAAATATCTATATAAAGTAAAATTAAATATAAAATGAAATTATCTGATTGCTTGATGACCTACTATATCAACAGATCTCAATCAATCCAATCACACATCAGAAGAGAAGACAAACAATAAAACCCTGATTCAATGGTAAAGATTCCTCAATTTTGATAATTTTATGATTTCATCTGCAAACATGTCTCCTCATATATTTGACAGGTCTCAGTTTCATCAATCAGTATTTAATCTCTTTAACCCTCATGTTCTGAAGAGACTGATTTACTGTTGTTATGTTTGGGGTCCTAGAGAAAAATAAATAAATAATAATAGTCTTTTTTCAAATTAACCTCTTATTTGCCCTTCAAATTTAAATTTAATAATGTATTTTGACCTAGTCAACGTCCAGTAGGCAGATATTTTCTAAATTTGAACTCTTTTGAAGTCTGAAAACTTTATTTCTGTTTGGGGTCAATGTGATCCCTTTTAAAACCAAATTGTAGAAAAATATGGTAACACTTTAAAATAAGGTCTCATTAGTTAGCATTAGTTAAAGCATTAACTAACATTAACTTACAATAAGCAGTACATTTGTTACAGCATATAAAATAAAAATACAACTATTCAGGCCATTAAGGTTATATTTGTTAACTACATTAGTTGACATGAATTAACAATGAAAAACATTTCTAAAGCATTTATTAATCTTAATTAATATTTATTTCGACATTTACTAATAGGCATTAATAAAAATCAAATGTTGTATTTGTTAATTTTATTTAAGTGTTACTAAAAATAAAAACGTGCAAGAGAATGTATTTATAATGCATAAAACATTTGATGGATTATGCAACATTATTATGTCTGAAATTGATAATCAAGATTAGAAAATTTATTAATCAACCTGAAACTAAACATATTTTTTGGACCCTTTCTGGACACTTTTCACAGACTGTGATGATGTGTTTCCATAAACCTAGTAAAGTTTAATATTTTAATTTTTAAAAAATTGAATGTGCATAATTTGTGTTTCAGAAAACTAGTTAATGCCACTGTGTGAGTATTTCTAACACAACGGCTGAGGGTGACACAGCAAATTTGACATCTTTCTTACTTCTGACCACCGTTATCAATCTCTTTACACTTTTTCCTCTTTTGGAAACAGAATTGTGGATTTTTATTTTGTTTTTGGGGGAACGGGAACGAAAAAACATACTTGTTGTAGTTTCCATTTACCACTATAAAAGATTACCCAACTCTGATGTCTTCCACTTTTGAGAAATCCCTGGAAATGTGAAAAGGCTCCATTGTTTTTAAAGTCTTTTACCAACCCTGGATGTCTATGTGGTCAAACGTCTTCAAGAGATCAGGCACTTTGCAACGGATAGTTCAAACTGGCTGGAAACTAATCGGCACAGTTGAAGCTCAGCAGTTTTGGCGGTGGAGCGAGGTGTGAATGTTGAGTCCTGTCCACCTGACTAGAGCTGGGCAATTCATCAGACAGCTGGCGCTCAGGTTAATAGCTCGCGCATATTCAAACGGAATGACTCCGACAAAACAAATGACCCAAAAACACACATGCAGACACACTGAGGCATGAAAGCAAGGAAAAAAGACGCCAACCAAATCCCATTTTGTCCTCCAGCCTAGCGGTGCACATCAATGATAGTGAAAGGTCACACGAGACAAATGTGTTAGCTTGGCTTTTGTTTGCTGTGAGTGACTGGAGGACATTCATTTTCCAGATTGTGACTTTATCCACTTGCAGCTTCCACAATGTTCTTTGGTTGTTGGAATGAGGATGGTAGTATAAATCAGGTTTGTGTGTCATAAATGAAACTCAAACTGAAAGAAAAGGAGATATGTTTAGTCTGCCAACACCCTGCCACTCCTAAACATTCCAGCCGTAAGAAGGCCAAGGCCTCCGTACCTGCCACAGGCTACAAGACTGCGTGTGTGTGTGTGTGTGTGTGTGTGTTAGGTAGTCATTAGTGTTCCCGGTGTGCTGTGTTTGGCAGCGATTTGTATGTTCAGCGGCTGTTTTAAGAGTTTCGGTAGTCTGGTGGAGTTTCAGAGCTTTTTACACACTGGCCTGTTGTGTGGAGCAGTCTGTTAAAGTCTCACTCAGTAGTGCCACCCAGAGGTCAGAGAGAGAAACAATCAATTAACAACAGATAATTCGCAAATAATGTGGGGGGGGTATTGCTTATATATGATGTTGTACTACTTTAAATATATTCTTTATATGTAGTTTGTTAAACAAAAGAATAAAACTATATTTTTGGGGACAATTATATTCTTAAGTCTGCATCCCAGTGTTATTTTAGTATTATTATATACTATTATAGTATTTATTATAATTTTGAATTAGCATTTAGTTTTATGTTTTCAGTTTTTATTTTAATTTTAGTTCATATTTTAGTAATTTTGTTATGCAATGTTGTCACTTTTATTAGTTTTGGAGCTTTTAAAAAATATTTCTGTATAGCTTTAATTAATTTGTATTTAGTTTAAGTAATTTTAAACTGCAGCTTAAACATTTTATTTCAGCTACACTGAAAAAAAAAATGGTGTAGAAACAATTTTCACTCAGAAATTTTCACAAATAATTACCAAGAATCGACCAGTAACACATTCAAATAAATGTGAAGTTTTTAAGACTGAAATAGTATAAATATATGTATTTATTTATTTATTGATCATACTCCAATAATCTTTATTTACAACTTAAAAACAAAACAAAAACAAATTTACAGTGTAGCTGCCCAGGCAACATTTCAAATGTTTAATGGATTTTTTAAGTTTATGTTTTATTCGTCTAATATTTATATTTTATTTTAGTTTAGATGGATTTAAAATACCTATTTTAATATATAAAGAAATGTCATAGAAACAATTTTCACTCAGGAATTGCAAGGAAATTTCACAAATAATTACAAAGAATCAACAATCAACAAATTGAATGTGAAATGTGCAATTTTGAAGTAGAAATAATGTTTTTTTTTTTTTTTTTGTAAAATGTACTTTTAATTATCTCCAATTACAACTTTGAATCATCATTTTTACAGCATATTTTAGTTAACAATATTTATTAATTTATACAAAAATCCCAACATTGGCTCAAATATACCTCTTCTATGATAAGCATGTTTTTATTTCTGATTTAAATTAATTTTGATATTTTAGGGGTGGCGACATAAAGTCACAAATCTAAGCTCACCACATGATTTAAGGCATCATTCTGTCTATCTGTGGGACAAGTTATTGAATTCACCTTAAATCCTGAATTCAGGCCTAATTTTTCCTATGACTGGATCTCCAGATCTTTTCTGAGACATACTGAAATCAGGTCCTTGTTATTTTGATCCCAAATTCACTCAATGTCTCCAGCTCCCAGCAGCCACCCAACATACACACACAATTAAACATACAAAGGCAATTACCTGCATGGGTTCCTCTGCGATTAAGGCTCGTTTTGGAGCTGCTTCATTAATGCAGCGGCACGCAGAACGGCCATGAGAAGTGGAACTCTTTTACCAAAAACCTGCAAAGCAAACAGAGTTTTCACAGAAATACGCTTCAGGGCATTTCAATTAGGCTCATTTGAGGAATGCTAATTAAAAATGATCTGATTTATTACTTCATTTCTTAAGTGTTAATGTAATACAGACAAGCCCCAAAAATCATGTGATTAAAAGATAGAAATGTAAAGTTGCTGCTTTACAGGATCAGATATTGATCAAAACTGTTTAATCTATTTATTTATGTCCATTTATTCATTTTAAAACCAGTCAAATATACCATAGGGATGAGAGAAGTCTAATTCTGAAGGCTGACGGGTGTCACAAGCAAATATAACCCTTTATGAAACGTTCAGAAAGATGCTTTTACAGCCTCCTCCAACAAAGAGCACTGAACCATCAATTGTACAGTCTTCTGTCGTTTATAGGCAATAATGTCATAGCCTACTTTTACGACAATGTAAAAGACAGCAATATTTTGTATGCAGCATGCAACTTTTATGTCTTTTCACCTTGAAGATCTGTTCAAGGACACCCAGCATTTTTACACCACCACTTAGTCCTTCACTATAAACACATTTGACAATATGATTTTTCCAAAGAAAGAACTATTGTTTGTATTACTATAACTCTAAACTGAATATTTGACTTTGGTTTGGTTTTCCAACAGTTATTTAATTTATGCACAAATAGGCTAGTTTTTCTCTGTCATGATATAAACCTACTGATCGTAAACAGGGTCTCGTGGGCTGATTCTTATTGCACCTATTAACTGCGCAGGTAAGCCAAAACGCCACAGAAGTGTCAAGATTTTTTTTCTGTCAGCAAATTGTCATCCTGTTCTGACGGCAGCAGCAGCAAGTTATCTATTTCCTCTATATTTAATTTTTTTTGCCAGCTGTTAATGAATAACAGATAAGGTGAGGAATCAGCACATTTCCCTCTAGCTCAGACACTAATCAATGTTGTTGTGGCCAGTGTAAGACAGCTCTAAATGGAGGTATTGTTTTATGCGCTTCACTGTAAACTGTCCACAGCTACAACTCACACAGCAGTATTCAGGCTTATCTGAAACACAGTATATATTGTATTAAACTAATGAGGAAGGTTAAGGTGCTGGTTAATAGTAGTACATATTTTTGAACATGGCTTTCACTAAAAGTTCAGAGGAAAATAATGTAGTAATAATAATAATAATAACGATAATTTAAAATGAACCTAACCGAAATACGTTTAAATAAAAATGTATTTTTATAATAAAATAATAAACAAATAAATAGAATTAATAAAATTAAATAAAGTAATAAATTAAAATAAGTTAAAATGAATGAATGAACTAACTAATCACAATTATTTTGTTCTATTGAAAGTCATTTTACTGTACACTTAATGGTGAGATGAGTAGAAAAAGCTAAATAAATAAATGTTTTCCAGATAATACTTTTATTACATTTATATTCTGAAAAATAATTTTAAAAAAAGTTGAAAAAGTTATAAATATTTTTGTTTTTCATAATATAAATGTCTGTATGCTTTACATATACTGTATACTTTACATACCTTTACATATCAGAAATAGAAAGGCAAATTTTACCATCAAGCGGATCGCCATATTTATGAAGTTTGTGGCATCAAAAAAGATTGAAATAACCTTGTTTAGGACACATTAAATGCAGTATGTATCAGCTTTAATCCCAGATGTTTATCCTAAAAATTTGAGATTCAATTTGAGGACTCAAAAAATGAGTCACAAATTGTTCACAGTAAAAGTACAATTGGTGTACAGTAAAAGTATAAACCTTTACACACACAAAAAAAGTTGTTCTTAAGATGTTCTTTAGGGTGATTGAGGTGCTATATAGCGCTGCTACTGTATAAAGAACCTGTTAAGCCCAGTATGGTTCTTCAGTGGTTCTTCAGCACTTCTATGTTGTTTAAGGTGCTATATAGCACCACTGCCATACAAAGAACCCATTAAGCCCCTGTATAGTTCTTTACAGGTTCTCTAACTCTCTCTTAGTCTCTTAGTTTAGTTGGGGAAAGGGTTGAAAAATTATATTAAAATACAGTGTATTTTCTGAAGATAACGTGGTTCTCAACCTTTTTGCCCCCGAGGAAATATTCCAGGGCCCCCACGCTGGACTTTTTGTCCTCAGAAAAGCATAAAAGTGGTTCAAAACAGCTTTTGCCATTGTAGTAAATTCTCATTCATAGCAAACATATGAGAGTGGAGTAACATATCTAAAATCTAATCTAACAAAAGAATGGGGTTCCGCATATGGTTCATAGCACCATTTGACAAAGGTGCTGTAGAACACCTTTAAATGAATAGTTCACCCAAAAATCTAAATTTTGCCATCATTTCCTCACCCTCATGTCATTCCAAACCTGTATAAGTTTCTTTTTTGTGTTAAACATAAAATAATATATTTTGAAGAATGCTGGTAATTAAACAGTTGATGGTCCCCTTGACTTCCATAGTATTTCTTTCCCTACTATGGAAGTCAATGGGGACCAACTGTTTGGTTGGTTTCAAAATTCTTCAAAATATCTTCTTTTGTGTTCAGCATAAGAAAGAAACTTATACAGGTTTGGAACAACATGAGGGTGAGTAAATGATGACAAAATTTTCATTTTGGGGTGAACTATTCTTTTAAAGATAGGTGCTATATAGCACTTAAAGTGGTTCCCCTATGATTATGAGCCAACGAATAACTTCTAGTGCTATTTAGCACCATTTGAGTTTAGAGTGTGTAAAATTACTATGGAAAGCATGTCAAAAAGTTTTGGAGAATTTCGCTAAAAAGCACAAACATTGAGATATCTGACTTGAGTTTGCACATATTTGCCAAGATACCATATTTGAGATGAATCTCTTTCCTGAATCTCTAGAGGAATCTGGAGAGTCGAACACAGAGGCGGACAGTAGTGAAGTATTTTTACTTTACTCAAGTAAATTTAAAAAGTATCTGTAGTTTATCAGAGTGTTTTTCTTTGGAAAACTTGACTTCACTACATTCCAAAGCATAATGTCATACTTTTTACTGCACTACATTTCATAAATAAAAGTTGTTGTTTGTTTTACCTTTAATACTTAAGAACATTAAAAATGTAGTGCTTTCTTGTACTCCAGTAAATCTACTTTAGTAAAAGTAAGAAAGTAATAGATTTCTAATATAATTAAGTATTAAATGATATGCAATATGAATGTGCCGTGCAGTAAAAAGTACAATATTATGCTTTGGAATGTTGTGAAGTAATGTTTTCTAAAGAAAAACACTGATGAAGTACAGACACTTGAAAATTACTTTTAAAGCAGGGTAAAAATACTTCACTACTGCCCGCCTCTGGTTGAACAACATATCTAAATTTTGAGTCTATGTATTCAGAGGGGCTATGGAATCACCTATTTACTTTTTAGTTGTCCAAAAAACACATCTCAGACAACAACCTGGTTGCATTACCGGTGTCAAGATGTTGAGTGTATCTGTTTGGCACGTTCTTTCGATGCCCCCCTGAGATCTCAATCTTGTGCAAATACCTGGCAAAATGCCACCTAATGTTAAACCCAAAGTTATCCATTATTTCATGAGTAAAGAGAAAAACTTCACACTCAGTCAACCATGGCGTCTGTCCTGACATCTCGAAACACCTTCGCTCCCTTCGCCATCATCACACGTGGATTCATTTACCACTTTACGCTTAATGTGCTGTCACGTAAAAATCAAAAAAGTGCTTAAAACAGATGGGTGTTTGCACGACAGCACCTACAGTGAGAATGAATCGATCGGATCTTATCAAAGTGAGAATATTTGGACAGTCTTGTCGTGTTTGATGTTGTCACTATGGTGCTGGTGGGCCCAAATCAGCCCCCCTTTTTCAGAGTGGACTCTGCCTTTTGTCCCTTTGCCTCTCTGGCTCCACGGTCCTCTGCTCCTCCGCTAATGAATTCATCTGCACATCTCCTTGCCTCAGCCAGCACATTAACCCCAACCACTGGAGCCATCCTCATGGAAAAACGGTCCCTCTCCAAGCATGGAGAGGCGCATCGGATTGACCTTTCCACCTCGGCCCCCCTCTCGACCCCTGGCTCTGAGTCTCGGCCCATCTGCATTTCAACACAGTACCAGCGCATATACTCAACCTCCTGCCCCTCACTCACTCACTCACTCTCGCCAGCCATGACACATTGTCAGCAGCCCATGGGGGGCTCAAAAACTACCCTCCTGGGTGCCCCGACTGCATGCCATCATATCGTTCACTACATTCAGGAATGAAGTTGTGGAAATGCTTGGATGATTTCTGTGTTTAAGAATGAGGGAATGAAATTAAGAGCCATTGACTTGTTCACCTCCCAGACTGATACTGTACTGCTTCCCAAACCCCCTGCTGAGACGGTCTACCACAGTTCAGAGTTCAGAGATGATAACAGATGATTCATGAACAAATTACTCTAATGAGCCCAATCTTTCAGTAAATCAAAAACAAAGAGCAAAACCAATGGGATTGCCAAATGAATGACTCTTCTGAATTCGGATCTTTTAGTGAACCACAGACAACGTGCAATAGGCACAGTCCAATTGCCAAATGAGTGCAAGTGCAGTCTTTCAATGATTTATATACAAAGTACGTTATGTGCAGTTTTATTCCTGAATGAATGACTCTTATGAGCCCGATCTTTCAGTGAATCGTAAATATAAAGCACAACCAGCAGTCAGATTCCCAAATGAATGACTCTTCTAAGTCAATCTTTTAGTTTATCATGGACAAAGCTCAATAGGCACAGTCTGATTCCCAAATAAAGTACCTTTCTGATTCGGATGTTTTAGTGAATCATAGAAAAAGCACATTAAGCACAGTTTCTAAAAGAATGACAAGCGCAAGTGCAGTCTTTTAATGAACCAGCAGTCAGATTTTCAAATGAATGAGTCTTATGAGCCAGATCATTCAGTGAATCATAAACGAAAGCAACAAGTGCAGTCAGATTTCTGAATGAATTACTTCTCTGAGACAGATCTTTTAGTGAATTACAGACAAAATGTGACAGGCACAGTCAAATTTACAAATGAATGAGTCGTATTTTAATGAATCATAAAGTAAAAAAATAATATACTGCAACAAGTACAAGATCAGCCTGATTTTTGAACAAATGATTCTTAAGATTCGGTTCATTTTAGTGAATCAAAAAATAATACAGTGCAACAAGTACAAAATCAGCCTGATTTTTTAACAAAAGATTCTTATAAGTCGGTTGATTTTTGTGAATCAAAACCATACAATACAGACAGTGTAGTTCAAACAATTACCTAAACTAATGACTGCTACAAACCACTAATTTTAGTGAATCAAATACATATAACTGTGAGTCTTTTTGTATTTATATTGTTATATAGTGTAGTGTTAAAGCCAATTATTGGATTACATTTATATCACTTCTAAAAACTATTTTAGATATTTTCATATATTAAATAATAATATTTTTTCTCAAAAATACTAGGAAAAAATCCAGATCCCTCACACTATACTCAAGTTTGCATCAAAAAATTTCTGTTATGATGCAAAATTAAGTCGTGTGCAAGGTTTATTTATTTTCTAGTTTATATTATACACTCTCAGAAATAAAGGTACAAAAGATGTCACTGGGGCGGTACCTTTTCAAAAGGTACATGTTTGTACCTAAAGGGTCCATTTTGGTACCTTAAAGGTACATATTAGTACTTAAAGGTACAATAGGTACAAAAGTGTACCTTTTGAAAAGGTACCACCCCAGTGACCGCATTTGTACCTTTATTTCTGAGAGTGTAATTTCAACGATTGATTCAGGTGTGCAATGCACTATATATATTTTTTGGCTTCTTAAAAATACAAAAAAAAAAAATTTAATTGAACTTTAATCAACTTTAATCATTCAATAGAAGTGGAATTGTTCGATTCAGTCACAAAAAAAACTATTTTTTTAATATTACAAAATATTTCAAGACAAAATTTATATATCTCATTCCTCAGATTCACCACAATGTTCTTTTTGGATTAAACCTTAACCAATTCATCCGTCTCCACATCAGCGCAGTGCAAACATGAGCGAATGACTTAGCAATGTCTGGGGACAGAGCGAGAAGGAGGCCCTGCGGCCAAGCGCTCAATGAGCGTGGAACGAAGCCCGAGTTTCTCAGGAACACTCATAAAGCGTTGCACCACTTTACAACCCCATTGCTCAACATCACATGCCTTGAGAGAAGGGATATTACCTGAGATAAGGCGAGAGAGGGATCAAGCTTGTCACTAATCTGACCTCTCCCTCTATCCCTCCTCGCACACACAAACTCAGGGAGAGGGACATTTTCATAGGGGGGTTTCAGACCTCCCAAGGCTTTCTGAATGACATTAAAAGTCAGGCACTGATGCACAGTAGCTATGTGACGTATTTGCTAAAACGAGCTCCTTCTCTCTCTGAACCACTGACTCCGGGACTATAATACGTCTTGCTGAAAAGCAGTCGAGAGCAAGATGTTTTGCTGAAATCAAAGAGGATCAGTGCGGCACCGCAAGGACTGTGTCACTTGTAGATTCTATAAATTATGTCTCGGTGATAAGCTAATTGCCTTATCCTTGACAGCAGCTCACTGAGAAAGCAATAAAGGGGCAGGATTACAAGACGTAGAACCATAAAGAGCAGGCTGGCGGTGGAGAAAGAGGGAAGGAGAATGATGAAAGAGTGGGAATTAAGAGAAAAGCACAATAGGAAACTAATGTTAAGAGTTATACAGCAGAAGAGGATCTTCAAGCTTGATGAAAATGTATGAGTGAAGGCATTAAGTATGCTATCAGGATAGTCTAGGAGATTCAGGAACTATTCCTTCCTGGTTGAGTGTGGAATAAAGGTCAAGAGGACAACAACTTTCCATCAAATGTGTTGCAGCCTCATAAAAGACTGTGTGCAGCACCTTTACCCTGTTTCCTGTATAGTATCACTGACACTGGTCAAAAAGATCTCAATAAACTTAATTTCTTCAAAGGTTTGGGGTCTATAGGATTTTTTAAAATGTTTTCAATGTCTCTTATACTCACTAAGACTGCATTTATTTGATCAAAAATACAGTAAAACCAGTAATATTGTGATTTTTACAATGTTAAGCTTCTATTTTGATATATTTTAAAATGTAATTGATTTCCATGATGGTAAAACTTAAATTGTTGCTCATAAGATTTTCCCGTTTATCATAAATGAGTCTTTGGAATGTGGAGTGAAAATGAGGAAAAATGACTTGAAATGGACTTCTTCTCTCCATATGAACCACAAAATGGGACCAAATAACTAATAACAAATTTGAAAAACATAATATGTTGCATTATGGGTATAAGAGGATCTCTCCTTTGTTTAGTGGCGTTTGCAGGTCCGGTGTGTAAGTGTTCAGCCTGACTGCCTCAGACATTTCCTGCATTGCTTTGTTAGGCCCCATGGCTGCCACTCAATTTAGAGCAAAGCTATTAGAACAAACTGCTCTTGGGGGCACAAAGGTAGATTGGGCATGACGTTAAGAAGGTAATTGTCTAAATGTCCCCTGTGCAAGGACAAACTTTGAAGAACAGGGACAATTGACCCAAAATGGAAGGAGGATCTTAAGGAGTTCATGAATGTGTCATTTATTTTAATCTAAATAAAGCTAGATTTTTATTTCAAATATAAGCTGTTCTTTTGAACTTTCTATTTTACATTAAAAAAAAATCTTTGAAAATGTATGAGAGTTTTCACAAAAATAATAAGCAGCATAACTGTTTTCAACACTGATACTAATAAGAAGTGTTTCTTGAGCAGCAAATCAGCATATTAGAATGATTTCTGAAGGGTCTTGTGACACTGAAGACTAGAATAATGGTGCTGAAAATTCAGTTTTGAGTCACAGGAATAAATTATATTTTTTTAAACAAATTCAAATAGAAAACAATTATTTTAAACTGTAAAAATATTTCACAATATTACTGTCTTAATTGTATTTCTGATCAAATAAATGCCACCTTTGAGTATCATAGACTTTCAAAAAAGTTTTAAAAATCTTGCAGACCCCAAATTTGGAACAGTAGTGTAAAAAAAAAAAAAAAAAAAAAAAAAAAAAGATTTGACACATTTAAAAATAAATAAATACAAACTATGTGATGATAATTCTGACTGTCTGTATGATGATCTTATTCACTTTCTCTTCTGCCTCAAACAGCATAATTAGCCCCTTTTAATAAAAGAAGTGAGGAAATCATTAACTTTACTGGGGAAATCCTGTCTGTCTTATCCTTTCCAGCCAACAAATATCACAGGTCCTTCTTGACATCACCATGAAAACTATGTGATCTTGATAAGGACCATGGGGAGTTTTATTAAAAGAGAAATATACATAAAACAGACAGTACTGGATATCAGAAAATGGGACTTTTCCGGCATGGGGCAGTGACTTCAGTGGGAAAAAATCCATTTAGGATAGAACCACATCCATCATCATATTACAGTATGTCTATTCCCTTTGTAAATTATATGTGCCCCAAAAAAAAAAATAATAATAATAATAATAATAATATATATATATACATATATATATATATATATATATATATATATATATATATATATATAATTGTTCTAGCAAAGACCTGTCCTTCCAAAGTACTTTACTCGGCTAGGAGTAAACTTGCAAAACTGCCACAGCCATAAAATCAGATTGTGGAGAAAAACAAAGAGCCACGCTCCAGCACACCTTATCACATTTAAAGGGCTGTAAAAGAAACCGAAAGACTCTTGAGCTCCTTAGGTGTGATTGGTATCTGAATTCACATGATTATCTTCAGCTGGTTAATGGTGTCACACCAAATCTGCTCAGGACCAGTGCAAAAATACCAAAATACCCTACAACCAAAGCACTCTCACAACAACATCCAGATGTTAAGCTACCAACCTGACAAGTATCGTTATGTCAGTGAATCATATGATATCCTCTTATTTTAAACATAAGAGCAGATACAGCCAGTTGTAACTTAAATATTCAAGGCTTCTGTCTTATATATATATATATATATATATATATATATATATATATATATATATATATATATATATATATATATATATATATATATATATATATATATATATATATATATACAGGTGCATCTCAATAAATTAGAATGTCGTGGAAAAGTTCATTTATTTCAGTAATTGAACTCAAATTGTGAAACTCGTGTATTAAATAAATTCAGTGCACACAGACTGAAGTAGTTTAAGTCTTTGTTTCTTTTAATTGTGATGATTTTGGCTCACATTTAACAAAAACCCACCAATTCACTATCTCAACAAATTACAATATGGTGACATGACAATCAGCTAATCAACTCAAAACACCTGCAAAGGTTTCCTGAGCCTTCAAAATGGTCTCTCAGTTTGGTTCACTAGGCTACACAATCATGGGGAAGACTGCTGATCTGACAGTTGTCCAGAAAACAATCACTGACACCCTTCACAAGGAGGGTAAGCCACAAACATTCATTGCCAAAGAAGCTGGCTGTTCACAGAGTGCTGTATCCAAGCATGTTAACAGAAAGTTGAGTGGAAGGAAAAAGTGTGGAAGAAAAAGATGCACAACCAACCGAGAGAACCGCAGCCTTATGAGGATTGTCAAGCAAAATCGATTCAAGAATTTGGGTGAACTTCACAAGGAATGGACTGAGGCTGGGGTCAAGGCATCAAGAGCCACCACACACAGACGTGTCAAGGAATTTGGCTACAGTTGTCGTATTCCTCTTGTTAAGCCACTCCTGAACCACAGACAACGTCAGAGGCGTCTTACCTGGGCTAAGGAGAAGAAGAACTGGACTGTTGCCCAGTGGTCCAAAGTCCTCTTTTCAGATGAGAGCAAGTTTTGTAT
Source organism: Spinibarbus caldwelli (assembly GCA_039654775.1). NCBI lineage: Eukaryota > Metazoa > Chordata > Actinopteri > Cypriniformes > Cyprinidae > Spinibarbus > Spinibarbus caldwelli. Next base: position 19,263,031 of record CM077252.1, on the reverse strand, counting down.
TTCATTTGGAAACCAAGGTCCTAGAGTCTGGAGGAAGGGTGGAGAAGCTCATAGCCCAAGTTGCTTGAAGTCCAGTGTTAAGTTTCCACAGTCTGTGATGATTTGGGGTGCAATGTCATCTGCTGGTGTTGGTCCATTGTGTTTTTTGAAAACCAAAGTCACTGCACCCGTTTACCAAGACATTTTGGAGCACTTCATGCTTCCTTCTGCTGACCAGCTTTTTAAAGATGCTGATTTCATTTTCCAGCAGGATTTGGCACCTGCCCACACTGCCAAAAGCACCAAAAGTTGGTTAAATGACCATGGTGTTGGTGTGATTGACTGGCCAGCAAACTCACCAGACCTGAACCCCATAGAGCAGTGGTTCTCAACCACATTCCTGGAGGACCCCCAACACTGCACATTTTGCATGTCTCCTTTGTCTGACACACCCATTTCAAGTCTGTGAGTCTCTACTAATGAGCAGGTGACCTGAATCAGGTGTGTTTGATTAAGGAGACATGCAAAATGTGCAGTGATGGGGGTCCTCCAGGAATGTGGTTGAGAACCACTGCCATAGAGAATCTATGGGGTATTGTCAAGAGGAAAATGAGAAACAAGAGACCAAAAAATGCAGATGAGCTGAAGGCCACTGTCAAAGAAACCTGGGCTTCCATACCACCTCAGCAGTGCCACAAACTGATCACCTCCATGCCACGCCGAATTGAGGCAGTAATTAAAGCAAAAGGAGCCTCTACCAAGTATTGAGTACATATACAGTAAATGAACATACTTTCCAGAAGGCCAACAATTCACTAAAAATGTTTTTTTATTTTTTATTGGTCTTTAGAAGTATTCTAATTTGTTGAGATAGTGAATTGGTGGGTTTTTGTTAAATGTGAGCCAAAATCATCATGATTAAAAGAAAAAAAGACAAACTACTTCAGTCTGTGTGCATTGAATTTATTTAATACACGAGTTTCACAATTTGAGTTGAATTACTGAATTAATAAATTAATTGAATTAATAAATTAACACTTCCACGACATTCTAATTTACAGAGATGCACCTATATATATATATATATATATATATATATATATATATTTATATATTTATATATATATAAATATATCACAAAGTCACTGGCTTGTACCGTAACAGTTTTAGCGTTTACTGCACTTTGTTGTTTTTATGGCTAATAAAATAAGTCTTGCACATTCAAAGAAAATGACTCACTTTTGTATTTCAAAATAAGTTGGCTAAGCGATAAAAAGTAATTAGTCTTTGCCTTGTTGTTTGCAATGAAGGAATGTCTTATGATCCATATGGATACAATTCTGAAAATAAAGATGCCATTGATTAAGTAAGTTGTGTTGACAGTCAAATACTGTTATTTTACAAACTTAAAAATGCATCGTCTGATTAGACATCCCTAACGTTCCCATTTGGTTATTTTTGGGGAACCAAATAAGAACATTCTGGGAACATTAGGGAACGCTCTATTTACATAAAGAAAACTTTCCTGGCCAAACAGCAGAGAATGTTAGTACGTCTGTTCATAGGAACAATAAATTAACGTTGCCAGAATGCTTTGGGAAACAAAAATTGCTTGCTGGGATACAGTTAAATACAACATACCGTTTAACCAGTTTTAAGATGCTATCTATCTTACAAGCTTTTAAAATTTTAAACAAGGTTTAGTCAAGAGTTTCTTATGGCAATCTTTCCAAAGTTTAACAGGGTCTTCACAAAATGTTTTATGAAGCCGAATGTGAAATCATCAGAGCCTATATGTGTTTAAGACTTGATTAAGATCTCACTAGCAGGTTCTTTAACGTTAAACTCCCTCATAAGTTTTTATATAACAGCAGGTGTGTTAAAATATTGTCGCTCTCCATTGTAAACGAATGTTTCCAGACTGTAGGCCGCAGAGAGGCGTTGCACGATGAGAGGGAGCTCTCTAGTGTTTAAGCGCTGAAGTAGCAGACAACACGCTGTTAATGGCTGCTGCAGGCCCTGGCAGAACATCAATCCAGGCCCACATGAGAAATATACACAATAAACAAACACAAAATCTTTCAGTCACACATTTTAATGAATCTGACAGGCCGCTTTTGTCATGGGCGGTACCTGAGTGGGCATATGGCATATGCTATGTGCAAACTATACAGTCATATGATTGTGCACAGATCAGAACTGTAAAAATAAGCCAAAAACAAACATGCAAATTAATTCTACTCATCTGGAACAGCAGACAGGAAGATGGCAAAGACATTTGCTGTGCACTCAAACCTTAACTACTTACATTCAGAAACCTGTTCTGCAGAAGATTACATTAGAAGACTAGCTTGATGGAGTTAGCATGTTGTAATATGAGTTACATATGATGTGTTTTACTTTATTATATGTGCACTTCAATTACATCTAGTCCGTTGTATATTCAGACAGACATTTCAAATAGTCAATATGGGTTCTCTCAAACACAATACCTCTCAAGCATCAAATGAAAAGAAAATATACATTTACTGCAGAGGTATTCAGACACAAACATTCTTTCTATCACAACAGAATGCTTTAAATCAAACCATACAACCAAATGTGCTTCCATCCGTCACCCAAATACCCCAAAAATGGCATACTGCGCATGGCATTCAATGTATTACAGCACTAAGTCACCAAAAATATATCCATTTATAGCAGACACATGTGCTGGTCAATGCTTCACATTTTCTGACTTTGATACATTTTTTTTTGTTCGTTTTTTTTAATTTTTACAACAGATGTGCTAGGAAAAACCTGCAAGGACCATTAACAAAAACTTGGGCCTCTAAGGAAAAGCAATTTAACTGCAACATGTACACAAGTAGTATGGGACATGATCCATGCAGTTGTGCACAGCCAGCATAGTCATGGTATGGTCTTGATTAATATTCGTAGATGACATCAGCCACCAGTGCATCACAGTCTTCATTGGAGATACATTCTGCGGTCTGGTTTGGCCTGGACTCAGCCAGACTTGAAGAGGAGAATGGCCACCTGGCCCAAGTAGAAGTAGATGAAGTGTTTCGTCTCATGAGTCACGTAGCTGCCGAAGTTCCTTCCCACAATGCAATGCCACGTAGGATTGTATTTCTTATCGAACTCCTGTAACACGAGACAAAGTGGTTTAAGCACGGGAGAAAATGCAAGCGCGTCAAAAATACAAGTTAGGAGACTAAAATAACAGTACAGCTCAAATCTCAGCGCGACTCACCTTTTTGATGTATGCGGCAATATCCTTCTCTATGTTATATTTCTCCATGGCCTGCGTGGCACAGTCCACTGCATCCTGCTGCATGTCTTCAGACATGTCAGCGTTCTTGATCACAGCCTTCCTGTCGGTCATGGTCCCTGAAAATGTAGAAACGAACAAAGATCAGTCTCCACTGAGAGTCAAACAGTGGGGCCATTCATGGGTGCTTCTTCCCTGACAATGCCAGGCAAAATTCCTGACAGAATGCCATCAACAGAGAGGATCTGATTTGTTAAAGCAATTCAAATGACACTAGATACTTTCATGAGAACCAAGCAGGTCTTTCAATCCAGCACTAGCATTTGAAGCTAGTCAATAAAGGCTGTATTTGCATACTATTAATGCTGGACCCAGAAAACCAACTCAAACTGTTCTCAAATGACACTTTTTGGAGAGAAATCCAGTATAAAAGTACTTTAGGTAACTAGCAACACCAATACTGGGATAAATACAGTCCAAATGCACAGAAAGCACATTTGCAGCTGGTCAATAAAGGCCACATCTGCATATAGGCTCAGAGAACCTAATCAAATAGTGGTCAAATTCACATTTTTTGGCGTTAAATCCATAAGTACTTTTGTTAACTAGCAATACCAATACTGGGATACATATGGCCCAAATGCATATTCATAGACAGCGCTATCATTTACCACTAGGCAACAAAGGCCATATTAACACTGGGCCCATAAAACAAAGTCAAGCTGTGCTTGAATTTCAAATTTTTGGAGTTAAATCCAGTATAAAAGTACTTTAGGTAACTAGCAACACTAATACTGGGATACATATGGTCCAAATGCATAGACATAGCACTATCATTTGCAGCTAGTCAACAGATCATGTTTGCATACTGTTAATGCTGAGCCCATAAAACCAAGTGTCAAATTGTGCTTAAATTACAATTTCTTTTTTTAAGTAAAATCTAAAATAATAAAATACTAAAATTCCATTTTTTTGGAATTAAATCAAGTATAAATGTACTTTAATTCAGCTAAGTTAGTCAATAAAGTCCATATTTGCATTCTATTAATCCTGAGACAAGAAAACCAAGTCAAATTGGGCTAAAATTACATTTTTATGTAAAACCCAGTACTTTAAACTAGTTAACCAGCGATGTTAATCCTGGGATTCATATGGTCCAAATGCATACAGGCAAACTAGTGTAGAAAACCACTAACAGATCACACACAGCTGACATCAGGACTTCACACCAGGTTGATTTAGCAGTTGAACTCAGTTATACGGCGGCAGTCAGCTGATTCACTGATTTATGTCTGGATTCATCGATCAAGTCACTGATGGAGGAATGCTACGTCACAGCTCCTCCATTCACAGCGTGCGCGTTTGATGTTCAGCAAATCAATCAAACTCAGGCGCACGCGGCGTTCTCGCTTAGCGTCTGAATTCAGCCAAACACACGCGTTACTGAAGCGATTTAAATGTTGCAAAATAAATCATCATTTACATATCTAAAACGAAAGCATCAGGCTCAAAATGCATGTAAGATCATTCTTATAAATCACCCAAGATACCAAACTATTCAACTCACCTGTCAGCAATATTTGGCAAGAGAAATTAGCAAGTGAAAACAGTCGCCGTACGAGCTTTCGTCGTTTCGGGTGTCCCTTTGACGCTAAGAGAAGAACATAAGGATCAAGTCAAACGCCGACTGGTGCCCGCGCTAAAATCCCTGGCTCTCCACACTGCCGTCCTACACAGCGCTCGCCATTGGCTGCAGCCCAGCCGCTCCCTGCGCCCCTCTGCCAGCATCTTATTTCATCCCACAATGCATCTTTAACCGGAGACCAGAGGGAAATGTGCTTGTTTGGTTATGAGCTGCAGGACTGTGTGGGCCAGAACATAGCTTAAATTAGACTCGGTGGACCTTCACAATGAAAACACTTCACAGTTAGTGAAGGACACTTATTGCAAGGTTAGGTATTAATCTGTTGTTCCTCTCATGCTGGGTCCCACGCAGTGTAATGCAACTAGAAATGTAATAATTCTGGTTACAATTCCGGTTCCCCAGCGATTTTCTTAGAATTTTATAGAGATATGTGCAAAAATCAAATGAATTGGATTTAACAGTCTGCTATATCAAATTATGAGATTATTTCAGGTTTCAACGGAATGTAGGCATATATTTAATACAACTGTGCAAAAGGTGCGCTTACATAATTTTAAAGGCGGTATAAATGCTATCCAAAAATTAATAATACTAAAATTGCTTTCTGTCGTTCATAAATTACCACTCATTACAATGAAACTCAGAAATGTGTATCTTTACACATTATCGTGACAACCAGTCTATTTCTCACAACAGTTCTAGTTTATTTCATTGGACTTGACTAAATACTGTATGGTAGTTAAGTAAATGATTCAGGTTCATTCACAAAAAAGAACCGGCTCAAACGAGTCATTCTTCTGGGAGTCGGGATACGATGATTTGTAGCGTTGTACGTTTTTCATTTACTATAAAGAACCGACTTATCTACTGGAATAAACTTAATTTTCCCTAACCAATTCTTACTAATATAATTATCCTAACAGTAGACGGTTTTCAGTTACTAAGCAACACTACTAAGCACATTAATATATAATTCAACTTTTGGGCGGCACCCAAAATTAAAGGGACAGCTAACTTATATAAGTTATCAATATGTTCGATTTCCAGATAATGCATCAACTGATCAAATGTGTACCGTAATTACATTATAAATTAATAAACATAAATAGCTGTCATCATTTACTCAACCTTCATGTCTTTCCAAAACTGCACAACTTACTTTCTTCTGCAGAACACAATTTTGATATTTTAAAAAATGTGCACGTTTGTGTAACATTGTATGAACAAAAACTGTTTAAACATTCAAAATATTTTGTTCCACCAGTCAAACAAGCTTGAAATGCTATGACTGAGTAAATAATTTTACATTTCAGGAGAACTGTCCATAGGAGTCGTAATTCATAATATTCAACAATTCAAAAGCATTAAAATAAAGCAAAGGAACACACTTCTTTTGTACCAATGAAACCTTTATTTAGGCAAAAACTGTTCACTAAAAAGAAAAATGCTAGCGATGTTAAAGCAGCTACCATCCGCATTGGGACAGTGTAAATCTAAAAATGCCCGAGTAAACCCCTCCCCATCCCAAATGCACTTTCAGGTTACCATACTGTTCCTGTCGATTCCATTCCCAAAGACTGCTCCAGCATCTGCTCCGCCAATGTGTTAAAAAAAAAAAAAAGTGAAGGGCCAAAACGTCTACATTTTCCACTGAGATATAGAGAAAATAAAGGGGGTAAGGGAAGTACTTTTGAATTGCGGCCTTAAAAATCCTATGATCCTGGGAGCAATTGATCCTGTTCCATGTATCCAGCATTCCCTATCCTATCTTCATTATGTACTGATCCCAGTGATCCGGCATCCACTGAGCCTCTGCTCCAATCCAAACCTTAAGATACCAGCAAAATCAAAACAAAGGAGGCAAAGAGTTAGAATCAAATCCACTCAAACCTGCCTTCTTTGATGCATGCATACAGCATTAAGGCCAAGACAGACTATCAAAACTAATAACCTAACACTAAAACTGAATCAAACATGCTGATAAAAACATGAAAGCTGCAATCTGTCTTTGGACACAAAAACCCAACTAGACGTTTGACCAGTACATCTTTACAATGCAACTAAAGATACCACCTCATTTGAAAGTGATCTAAAATTGGTTCAGTTACTCAAATCATGCCCTAAGGGCCAACAAGTCTTTTTTTTTTTTTTGATGCAATAGAGGTTTGTTCTAGAGTTCAAATTCATTTTTTTTTTTTTACGCAACAGATTAGATTTGGCAATCCTTTATTACAAAGCATCAGTTCGGTGTCACGTCTAGAGGAAGACAGCATAAAACAAATGAGGAACCCACTATCCCATGAATAACTTTCTTACATGGCATTTACAAAAATATTGGGAGCCATTACATAACCCTTTGCTTGGTCTATGAAAAAAGACTTCCACTTTGTATTAAAAAAAAAAAAAAAAAAAAAAAAGTAATGGGAAAAGGAAATCAAAAAGTTGGTTAAAAATGCATGTTTAAAAATAACCAATGCAGGGAGAGAAAAACAAAAATAAAGGACAGAAAGACATTCATAAGATGATCATTGTCTCATGAAACAAGAAGGGTGGAATTAAAACATGGGGTTTGTGTAAAGACTAAAAACAAATGATTCAAGGGCTCCAAGAGGGCTGGTTTAGGAGCGAGAGCGGGAACGGCTATGGCGCGGCGAGTACTGCGGGGATCCTCGGCTGCGGCGCGGGGAGTAGCTTCGGCTACGGTTGTTGCTGCGGCTGCGACTCCTGCTGCGACTGCGGCTCCTTGATCTTGATCTTCCATAGCTCGGACTGCGGGGACCGTCCACCCTCACACGGATGTATGCAGTTTCTCCCTGGCAGAGACAGAACTTTCCACTGAGCAAGTGTAGAATACAAGCATGCTAACATTGTCACTATACTTACCAGACTTCCTGCAATGAAACACTGCTTTTTGGTTGTACATCAGTATTCAACCAGTAAGAATTGACTACACAAGACTTCCAGTTTGACAAGGTTTAGCTTTGGTATTCACACGGAAGGGTCAGCCAATACTGGATTTTGACAATACAATTAATTAGCCAGTAACTGCTCAAAACAAAAAAACAAAAAAAAAAAAAAAATGCTGAACTGTAACAAAATTAAAAGTGACTTAAAAATAATGTTCAGTAATTATAAAAAAAAAAAAATATTTTAATTTTGTCATGAAATAACGTACAAGAAAGGGAGAGATTTTTTTTTTTTTTTAATTAAGCTGCCAGTTACAATGTATATTACTTTTACTTTATTCTTACCTTTTTGCACTAAAATGTTTTCATTAGCACAAAGAAAAACTTGTAGAACATGCATGTGTGTATATAGCTACCGATTTGTCTTACGAAGCAGGCGATTAGAAAAGTAAAAAATCTGGGCAGCATTTCCACAATAACAAGGTTAATATTAAAAAGAAATTGATTTAACAATACCTACTTAAGATATGACTGCAGAGAAACTGATTTCTCCCAGTAATTCATAGTTCCAAGATGCAGCTATTGATGCCAATTAATTGGCTAAATTGCTACGTCAGTATATTTTCACTAAGATGAATTCACTTAAAACATGAAACCTCTTAGCACAACATTAGGATTTGCTTACCTTAGGAATATTCCAATGCTAAGCATATCCAAAAATTCAGATTAAAATCTCAAACCTACCTCATGTGACCGGAATTTTGTGTTATCCAGTTTGCGGACGGCGTAGGTCATGTCTTCTTTGCGAACAAACTCCACCACACCAGTTCCATCTCGGAAAACGTCAGCATAACATACATCACCTGCTTCACGCATGTGATCCTTCAGATCCTGCCAGCTGCCGCTCGGTGGAAGCCCTGGAATCAAATCCAACGGTTAATACAACTTCAAACAGCTCTTGAATTAGTTGAACTTGTGATGCTAACGTACCTGATACGATTACTCTGTACTCTGAACGTCTGGAGGGGGGTCCATATCTACCCCTAGGAGCCCCACCACCACCTCCTCCTCCTCCGCCGCCACCACCAAAACCTCCTCTCCCGCTCCTGGGAAACTCCACTCGAAGACGATAGCCATCATAGTCATAGCCATCACGGGCATAAACAGCATCTTCAGCATCCCTAAAGGAAATAGAGCAGGAAAAGCATGTAAATACCAACCCGGCATGAAAAACCTGACTACAAATAGTTAAACTACAAATAGCAACTAATATAACCAGCACTTAAAAGTAATGCAAAATTGCCTCAAAATACAAAACAAATACAGAAGAGGTCAGTGCTAAACAGTCATTTGTAGCAAAAACTCACTAAAGTAGTCAACATTTGAAATGGCTCAAAAAAAGTTAATGAAAGTTGTCCTTAGACAAAAACGCATTTTGGTTTTAGGACAACTTTGAAAGGTTTTGATCCACTTCAAATGTTGACTATAATTTAAGTCAAGCGCAAGAAATCATTTGTCTTGTTTCAAAGCTAATTTCCATATCCTAAGGCTGGTATTAAAGCGTAAAGACCAAATGAAACTTCAGTTTACACATTAAACATTTTAGGTCAAAATGAATAACTAAAAGTTGCAAAGTCTACATTAGTTATATAAACAAACGAAGCTGTGGAAACATGGTGAGCACGGCTAAGCTAATTAGCATGTTAGCACAGAAAGCAAAACGCTTATATTTACAAGAAATATACAATTGCTTCTATATAGATTGTGAAAACAGTTTTCAGGGAACAGTTTTTTTTTTTTAAAATACACATATACACAGTTATATATCTATAATTTAATAAGTGAAGCCGGCAACGTTGAAACAAACAGACTAAGGTTAACGTTAGCCTTTAAGCTAAAGGCTCAAGGTTCAGTTGTACGTTACCCACCTTGGGTCTTCAAACTCGACAAAAGCGAATGGAGGACCGCCTCGTCGGTTTTTCAGATCGATGTCTCGAATGGCCCCGTACTTATAAAACACATCTTCGACATCTTTCGTGCGGATATCAGGGGGCAGATTGCCCACATAGATGCGGCAGTCGTTGTTTCCAGCAGGGCCGCGGATCACACTATTACCAGACATCTCTGCACTGATATACCTTCACCTTCCTGCTGGGCAGACAAATAAATTACACCTTTTGAGTCTGATATATAACAGCTGTGTCTTTAACTTGCGAAATACGTTAAACAAACCGCAACACCAGTCAGATACAAAACAAAGAGACTTACTATTGTTTGAAGCGGCGCTTGCACGCGCACGAGAGCGTGTTTCCTCTGAAGAAGCGCGGGTCGCTTCCTCTTCAAGCGCGCTTTACCCACCGCGGATGAATCTGGGGAAACAGGCTGAGGGGCGGGTAATGGAGTAGCTACATCCGCGAAGCGAAATAGTTCGGATAGTGATGTCTAAAACAATAAAAATATTTTATATGGGTGGGTAATTAGTATAGATAAGAATCGAAAGGTTATGTCAAGCTTTTATTATACACCGTAGCGTTGATTTGTTTGGTCCTCGGGTGAAGTCAATACTTGCTGCTGAGGTAAACTGTAGCTGACTTACATGTAAACAAAGTTTAAAAAAGAATAAACCATTTACAGTTATCAGTATGCCTTGCGATTTTAGGCATATGAACTTATTTCGTTATTAAAATAACAGTAGCAATAGCCTATATAGTACAGCCTAATATACTACTATAATAACAAGCATATTTAGCCTACTAGTGTGTATTAAAAGATTAGAGTCCAGACACATCTTCTATCTTCACAATTTTATTGCAGCATTTTCAGTAATTTAGTTTCACTTTTGTTTTGTCAGTAGCCTAATGCATCAAAGCCAGACAAATTCAGAATCATCAGACACTCATAAACTTGTAATCCATGCTGTTATTATTCATCAGAACAAAGGCTTTATTAAAGCTTTAGATGACAAAAGGGTAGATTACAGAAGCATATAGATCCTTATCTATCCTAAGAAACTCTTAAATGTTGACAGTGAGTGATAAGGATCAACATAACACAGTTAACTGTAACTTTATTAATACTCAGTTACTTTCCTAAAGAATTATCTTGGCAACAATAGCAATAATTTTACAATGTTTTTTAAGACAAGCAGAGGGCACCACAAAATTTCACATCCTCAGAAACTTACTTAGCAATCACTTTCATGTGCGGTTTTACTGTATATCAACATCACATTTAGGAGTAAATAATCTACCTATGTTTGAGTGTTTTATATGGAGGTGGCAGTGAAATCTGCTAGCTTTCAGCTAATGCTGGATTACGGGAATCAGCGGCATTTCAATATGCGTAGCTGGAAAGGTAATGGGAAAGACCAGTGGCTCCGCTGCTGTCACCACAAACCGTGTACTTCCCTTGAGAGGCCAGACTGTTGATCTGAGGAGAAAAGAAGTAGAGAAGCAATTAGAAAGAAGATCTGTTTATCTATATCTATCTGTCTGTCTGTTTGTTTATGTAGGCTGTAGATTTGATTGGCATGCCTCTGCTCGTTTGATGAATTCCTCGGTTGCGGCGGCTTCGTTCTCTCTCTGTCCGCGCCAGGTCTTCAGAGCTGAGGCCTGCAGAGCTCGGCCGAATGAGAAGGTGAGAGCCCAGGGTTTCACAAGTGGACAGTTATTGATGGCATTTAGGTTAATGGAGGCCTCCTCCTCACTTTGACCTCCTGAGAGAAAGGTCACCCCTGAAAGTGCAGGAAGTCTGTATTCACGCAGTTGTCCAGACTCGTCACTGAATCTGAAATCAGGTTTAGAGTTTGTAATGTATCCTCACCTGTCACTGCGGGCGGGACAGTACGCCGCAGACAAGTAACTGTTGCCATTGCAACCTCCTCTGCACTGTATTTGGTTGGGCAGCCGTGTCCAGGGGTCACCATGTTGGGCTTGAGTAGTGTGCCTTCCAGATACACATGATGATCAAACATGGCTTTGTAGACTTCTGCAAGCACCTGAATAAATGACAGTGAATGCGTAAAGCATAAATTCACTCAAAAACTGAAACTACTAGCTCTCATGTTGTTCCAAAACTGTGTAACTTGATGTTCATATGTTGTTGTATGAACAAAACAGTTGTTGCAAAGAGAAGAAAGAAAGTCACACAGGTTTGGAATGACATGAGGGTGAATAAATAATGACAAAATTTTAATTTTTGGATATAATATCCTTTTAAGAAGTAGAGTATAACCAACCCTCTCTGTAACGAACTGGCAACGCTTCAAATTGTGGTCTCCATCAGGTAGGATCTCGGGTTCCACTATGGGTACAATCCCATGCTGCAAGTACAGTTGGGACAAGAACTTGAGTTTTAACAAATCTCCATTTGCATCTTCTATAAATGAATTTAGCAAAATGAACATTTTACCTGCTGACAAATACTAGCATAGCGAGCAAGGACTTTAGCATTTTCTTGAATGCACAGGTTTGATGGGGTGGTGTCACTGATTTTCATCACACAACGCCACTTCGCAAAGTCTGCTCCATCCTTTTTATACTGAGCGCAGCGTTCTGAGAGCCCATCCAGACCTGTTGTTGAGACAGTAGAGCTGTTCAATTGAGACGATCATTATGTTCTGGGTCAAACTGACCCTAACTGGATTCAAGACAATTTACAAAAAAAATCACACTATGGAAAATAACCTTTTACATGAACACTTCTCAAACATGACAAAAAAAGAACATAAGAATATATTTTTAAAACTGTATTGATTTTTTAAAACTGTCATATATATGTGTATATATATATATATATATATACACACACACACACTGCCGCTCAAAATTTGGGATCAATAAGATTTTTAATGTTTTTTAAAGAAGTTTCTTCTGCTCATCAAGGCTGTATTTATTTGATCAAAAATACAGAAAAAAACTGTTATTTTGTGAAATATTATTGCAATTTAAAATAACAGTTTTCTATTTTAATATACTTTAAAATATAATTTATTTCTGTGATCAAAGCTGAATTTTCAGCATCATTACTCCAGTCTTCAGTGTCACATGATCCTTCAGAAATCATTCTGAGATGCTGATTTATAATCAATGTTGGAAACCGTTGTGCTGCTTCATATTTTTTTGGGGACCTGTGATATTTTTTTTTTAAGGATACTTTGATTAATAAAAAGTTAAAAAGAACAGCATTTATTTAAAAAAAATAAATTGTGTTACAATATACAATGCTATTCAAAAGTTTGGGGTCAGTAATTTTTTCTTTCTTTTTTAAAGAAATTAATACTTTTATGCAGGAGGGATGTGTTAAACGAATAAATGTCATAGTAAAGACTTATATTGTTAGAAAAGATTTCTATTTTGAGCAAATGCTGCTCTTTTTAACTTTGTATTCATCAAAGAATCAAAGAAAAAAGTATCACAGGTTCCAAAAAACAATATTAACCAGCACAACAGTTTCAACACTCATAATAAATCAGCATATTAGAATGATTTCTGAAGGATCATGTGACACTGAAGACTGGAGTAATGATGCTGAAAATTCAGCGTTGCATCACAGAAATAAATTCTATTTTACAGTATATTAAAATAGGAAACCAATATTAGAAATTGCAATAAGATTTCACAATATTACTGTTTTTTCTGTATTTTTGATTGAATAAATACAGCCTTGATGAGCAGAAGAGACTCCCTTAAAAAACAATAAAAATCTTATTATTATTATTATATTGAGCGGCAGTGTATATATATATATATATATCAAACAACATCTTGTTAACAAAACGGCAAAATCATTTGTTCATTTTCCAGCAAAATTCACATGCATGAACTGATAAAAATTTACATCTTCAACACAGTATAGATTATTTATTTTTTTATAAAGGCATCTGCCAAATGCATAAATGTAAATACCCTCAAAGAGTAGCTGTGAAACTTGCATAACAAAATACAAATATTTTGGATCTGCGCCCTTGCCTTTAAAGAAATATGCAGGTCAAATTGACCTGCTAACAACACAGTCATAATAAAAGTTTTGTATGCGTGTTCTGCAGCACATCAAAATGTCGAAACTTTGCAGGCATTTTCACAACCCTACATGGGAAATGGTCAATTTCAAGGAAAAAATAAACACTCTAGGTTAACTAGTATTTCCAACAACTCAAAAATGTGTTGCTGGTCAGATTGACCCAGAACTTAATAAAATAAGGGTTAAACACCTCAAAACTAACTGAAAAAAAAATTAAAATTGATTTATCAAATATTCAGATCCAGAGAACGGACATCTTTAAAATACCTTGTGTAGTGGTTTCTCCATTAGTCCCTGGCAAGGGGACTACACCTTTGTCAACCTGTGAAGAAAGAGCAAAATGTTTTAGAAATGAAATATAATTTTAATTCAGCTCATTGACTTAAACACCCTGTCAGAAAAAAGGTGCAAAAATTGTACCTTAATCAGTACAGTAGGTGCATATTAGTACCATTAAGTTTTCCAACTTTTTAGGGGTAAATAGAGTACAAAGTTGCCTCTTTAAGGGTACTGCCCTTGTGACAAGCTGTTGTACCCCTAAAGGTATCATTTTTGTACAATTAAGTACAAAATGCAAATACAGTGTTTCCCAAAAACAGGTTTTATTAACACTCCCCATTTCTGAGATTATTTGGACAAACAGATAGATCTGTCCCAAAAGTATCCCACTGATTGAACTGCACTTGAAATGCTTTTTCTAATGAGACATGTAATGAATTCATGGATTAAATGGGATTGAGAAATGTTGCAAGCCAGGTTCAAACTCACCGTACCTGCATGAGCACCAAGGTTCAACATGTCAAAACAAATACTCCAACATCTATGCTAGAGAGACGTCATACCTTGATTCCGATAGTGATGCCCTTGTCCTTTATCATCTTGACGAATGGGACGCCATCATCAGAGTTCTGGTAGAGTGTTTCGTGGAAGAAGATCACTCCACCGATGCAGTTATCAATGCGGTCATCAGCGGTGAAGAGCACCTGGCGGTAGAGACGGCGGTTCTCCTCGTTGTTCTCTACCCCTATCTGGTTCAAACGCTTCCCCATGCTGCCTGTTAGAACATCCACAGGATCAAAGTAAGTTCTTGCGGATTTCTTTCAGACTGAAATTTATGACGACTAACTGGAGGAAGCCACACTAACCTATGGACTCGTCTGCAGCTAGGATGCCTTTCCCTGGTGACACTATGCGCAGAGCTATCTCATGGAGCTCCTTCTTTTGCTCAGTGGTTAGGGGAGGAAACTGATGGGTCATCCTAAATGTCCAGCACAACCTGAGGATAGAGTAGAAAGAGTATAAACATTGTAATGATGCAAACATTGTAAAAGTTTGTAAAGTTTGCAAACATGTTCAAAAACATAATCTGTAACTCGAAACGCAGGTAAAAATCAATATGGAAAATTCCTTCATTTTAACAGTACATTGAGCTCTACACTTTATGGACATGCAGAAAACCTGGAAATATCTGGGGATTTTAAAATTGCGATTTCCAGGCCTGGAAAATGTATGGAAATTTATGAAATTTTTAAAAAGTCTATTCTAGTATATGCACAACTATACAACCTTTATTTCATTAGAAATTGGTTTCTGTGAGTTTAATCTCTAGAAAATCTAATAAACATTAACATTAATTAGATGTACTGAATTATTCTGATATGTATTGAAGTATATTTTACAAGAAAATACTCTTTTAGTCTTTCTACCTAAATTTCATGTTTAATTCAGTGTTACTTGTTGTTTCTTTGCAATTATCTGTGAAATGTACAAGCAATTTCTGAGTTAATTTTGTTTTTCAGTGTAACCAGTGTAGAATTGATGCAAAGTTAAATGAAATAGCCATCAAAAACAAATTTAAATAGATAAATCCAACACGACTGTCACTTAAAGTCACAGCAGCTCTTCGACTAAATGTTGTTCAGTTCAGAAATGCCAAGCATTCAGTTTCACAAAAGCTTAAGAAAGATTTCTGCAACTCTGGCAACTTTGTTATCCACAGCACACATTTTACAAGCCTTATTCATATATAATTCACTCTCTTTACGAATAACTAAATCGCCAAAGTACTGCAAAATATATTCTCAACTTGAAAACCTTTTGCAGCATTTAAACACAGCTATCCAGAAAACTGATCATGCATATTTGACTCTCAGCATTAAAAATTATCTATACATTTTCTAAATGATAACTTTGCTGGTGCAAACATAACTTTTTAGTAATAAAAACCTTACAAAGTTGTTTCTCCACTGCATATTTCACAAAACAATTGTAATCCAAAATGATGGCGGCAGATAATTCAACAGATGGAATTACTCACCAGGTCAGAGCAGACCGACTGACTCAGACTGAAGGGGCTTGTTCCTACAGACGAGATGAGACGTGACTGATTCTTTAACAGTGCCAGTGTCCCAGTTTTTTATGAAGGTGATATCCCAGAGGATGCTGACACTTGTAGGGCGGAGCTTAACGTCATGCCCTCATTAAGTTATTGGAGGAGGTGTTAAAGGCCACCAAAGGTTGCCCACCTGATCCCATTTCTCTAGCAGCATGGATTCTCATTATTTTTCACAATGCAATGCAACCAAATGATATTTTTTACATTTTCTATACTGCAAAACTTGTGGGGGGTAGAGTGGGTGGTTGCCAGGTTTTTGCTATACAGCTGTTCTGGGTGGTTGTTAGGATAGTTATGTACTCAAAATAGCTCAGATATGGCTTGAATCCCTTGTTCAGTGTAAGTCAATGGGATTTTTGTTGCAGTTTTATTATCTGCCAGGTGGACTAAAAGCCACATTATTTGTGGTATAAACTTTGTAACCTGTTGGGTCTTTCAGGCCACATCCGCTGTATTCCCGTCAACAATATAATTAGATCATACATGCCTTAGGCGAATCCTCAAATATTCAGTCAGCTGAGACTCCCATCATACCCTTAGGAAAATGTTGGCAGTCACACAGCGGCTGAGATTCAAGTATATGTGTGGTAAAAAAAAATTAGGTGGGGTCATGGCATAATTTCAAGTTCTATACAGGTGAGTAGAATTTTTAGATGACTTTATGATCTAGTTTTCAAGGACAAAAAAAGGGTCAAAGTTTGGAGATTCAGTTTACTAAAGCATCGATCTGTTGTGAAATTATGTGATCAATGCCCTAAAAGTGGCTTTAAGTGTAATTTATTCATATCACATGTAATATGCAAAGAAATAGCTAGACTTTTTTAGGAACATGTTGTTCAATTCTTAATATGAAACCAGTAAGGTACTGTAGATAAAAATGGCAGGTTTAGAGGGATGCCCAATGTTTCATTATACATAAAGGACTGAACCCATTGGAAGTAGACTCTCAGGAGAACTGTTAAGAGTTACGGATATTTTAAGCCACCTCTACTGGGGCTGTGATTTTTTTCCTGATACCTAATTAAAAACATTAATAATGATGCTTTATCTGGTGTTCAATTTTCAGCCCTATTAAGGCTGCTCCCATTTGGGTTTGTCATTGCTCTCACAAATAGGTCACACCAAAGTCTCAAAGTTGGAGAAATGTCTCCAGGTATCATTCACAGATATATATTTTACCATTCTATCTTTTGAATTGGAATGACATGAAGTTCTACTTTCGTCCTCCACGTCAACTGATGAACGAGTTCTATTTTAGGGTCATATGTACTGCTGAAAACTGATGAAAAAATTCACAGATAATCAAATAATGGCATAAAATATTCAGATACTTATTGTCATAATATCTGCATACTAAATTTAGAACTAAACTGTATTGCGATGCATTGTTTTATTATTAAGGATAGTACCATACATTCCATTGTACATTACACTTCTGTATATTTCACAGTACATTTATTCTGTGAATCAATATATTAATCAACATATTTCATATATTGGTAATAGTAAAGTTGTAGCATATTAGCCTTGTATCCAACAATGGGAATTTTCACCATTTTTGTTTAGATTTTTCAGTGACTCTTTCTGCAGGTTACACTGATACACAAATAGATGGTGACAGGTGAGTCTCAAATGATTTGTTCAAAACAGATTCATTTAGGAGTGAAACAAGTGGCATGTCTTTATAAGTGAGTTATTGAATCATTCACTCAACTGTTCAGTTTAAAAATACTGATTCATTCAGGAGCGAAACAAGTGATATATTTTTATTAGTAACTGAATCATTCATTCAACCTTTTTGTTAAAAAAACATTGATTCATTTAGGAGCAAAACAAGTGACTCGTCTATGAGCGAATCATTGAATCATTTACTCAACCGTTTCATTCAAAAACACTGATTTATTCATTAGCGAAACAAGTGATATATTTTTATGAGCGAGTCATTGAATCATTCACTCAAATATTTCATTCAAAAACACTGATTTATTCATTAGCGAAACAAGTGACACGTCTTTATGAGATAGTCATTGAATCACTCACTCAACAAATTTGTTCAAAACACAGATTCATTTCGAAACAAAATACTATTCCTGGGGTGTTGAATGGAAATGCACAGAAGTTGATTCTGCTTTGGCTTCATTTGGAACTATTATTCCAAAAAAGTAACTGGCAATATTGTGTCCAAAATGTTCAATATTAAAGCTGCAGTCCGTAAGTTTTGCCTCTTTGTTGCCATCTCTGTTTGAAAACCTGCATTGCAGCTATTTGCGGAATTATCTTCCTTGCATGGGTTGTGCGCCGGCACGGCTCCCGCGCGGATGAATCTAATGTTTTGAGGAGTGTGTGTGGCTGTCAGTCACCGCACCGGTGTAGATACTGTACTTAGGAATCACAGATTCTAGCCTACGTCTTGGAATATATGACCCAAATAAGAATTTCACCGTATATTGTCATCTGAAGAAGTAAGTAACAAGTCTGCCACTTTTGTTCTGACCAACTGAGGAAAAAAGCATTACAATAAATCGTGCTACCAACAGTGATTAAATCTCACAGTGATACAGTGATAAAAATGGTCACTTAGCTGATATCACATCAAACCATGCAAATTATTATTATTGTTATACTTTTTTAACAACATCAGCATTGCATGTATGTAGTGTGTATTAACGTTACATGTAAATTTCAATTTCTGTACAGTCTAATCTCTAATTGTTATACCATTTGAATTTCATATAAAGAAATTATTTTAATCCAAAAAGCAAATTGAAAATACAAATCCTGTGTAATCTCAGGCTATCTGTAATCAGATGCACATTTAAAACTGGAATTTAATTTAATTTAAGTCACATGTATTTCATAAAGACATAATCCTTTCTGGATTACAATCTGCCATCAAAATGATAAATTCAATTATTCCAGCTGCTGTGAGAAAAGGCTATAAACGATCCTCCACCTGCAGCATCCACACACGCGATAGCCTACTAGCCGGGACAACTTCTTAATGTTTACAAACGTGACGTAATGACGCGGCAGCACGCTCAAATTTTTCGCGAATTCCAACATGTACCACTCAAATTACAAAACATTGTTATAAGCTAACCGTTGTGAATTTGGCAAAAGTAAGCCGATAGTTTTGAACACTGGCTGGTTATGTACTTGCTCAAATATTGATTTCGGATAATTTTAACCAAAACAGTTACGGACTGCAGCTTTAATATCACGATATACTTGTGTAAGCATGATGAGTTTTATTTGTCATAGATTATCACTCTTATGGTGCCACAGTAAACAGGGCATCACTGTAACCAGTATGAATATAAAAATAAATTTAAAAACAAGTTTAATTTAAATGATATACTCATTTTCTTTATACACAGGAACTAAATAAAACCCAACAGTGCATATACTATTAAGACAAATATTGCCTTATATTAAGGCAAAACTTAACTTTCAAAACAGAGGTAACATTGTCAAAAATCTAATACACTTTCTGCATATTCAGATGAAAAGAAATATGATTTTTAAATAAGACTAAAATAACTCTCTAGTGATACTTGTTATTGACTGGCTATTCACATAGATTGATTTGTTTGTGCTTCATGTGGGTGAACTGTTAGAAAAATACTGTGGCATTTTATCTTGTCTTTGGCAAAACACTGAATGTTACAGAGAGAAAAAATTAGTTAATTTATGTTTTCTGTTTTCATGGAGAACTGGTTCCTATAGCTTTTGTTTTAGCCCCTGCTGTGTCTTCATTTACCTTAATCTTCATCAAGGTAGGAGAGAAATCTGCAGGGGTGGATGGAGAGTTCAGTAGGTCACACTCAAAATTCTGAAGCAGGTCTAATGATAAACCTCGCATCGACATTTCCGGTCGGTCAGGATGATTCTTCAGCTCGAGGATTGGCTCAATGGGACTTTTCTGCAGAAGCTGGGAGTCAAAAGACATGCCTTGGAAAAACTTCTGGCTTTGGAAGAGCTCCAGGCAGCGTAAGCGACGTGTGGGGATCTTGCACAGAAGCTGTATCCAAACATGATCAGAGAGTTTTAGGAAGTTTGAATATTTCCATAAACAACAGGGTTATACACCATTCAGATTTGAAGGAGGTAGAAATTAAAATGTAAAGAAATGCTGAGAAATAAATGTAAATGAGGTGTGTTTATTTAAATTAAACATTGATAGTATGAATTACCTCTAAATGATATCTTACACATAAAATATGGGCTATTTCAATAAACATCAGAATGAATTAATACAATTTACATTCATATATATATTATGAATGTATAATAATAATAATAACAACAAAAATATATAATTTATGGATTTATTGTTAATACCCATAAACATCAGATGATATTAATAAAATATATGTACATTTTTTACATGTATTTATATTTCACATAATACACGTTCTGTAATATGTATTACACTTATATATGTAATATTGTCTTTTTAATTGTATATTCTGTCTATGAATATAAATAATAATGAAAATCTATAAGCATGTTAATAAACATATTGTTTTTTATTGTATTATGTATGTTTATGAATATCAATTGAAATTTTGTGCAAATAATATATATTTTAACTATATTTTCAGTGTGAATTACTCTTGAATGACATCTTTCACATAAATAATGGGCATCAATAAAATATATATTATGTGCATTATGTAATATATTAATACATCAAATACAAATGTATCAATGTTTTAAACATACATTATAGAACTAACATCCATAAATAATAAATGAAATGCTATAAAATATAATTTATGAATGTATAATAAGATTATTATTATTTATGGATATATTGTTAATACTCATAAATCTTATATGATTATTAATTATCTTCATAAAATACATATTAATAAAAATATTAATAAATGCTTTCTACATGTATTTATATTTTAAACATACATAATACAATTATATATGTAATATAGTATTGTCTTATTGTATTTTAATGAATGTGTATGAATATCAACCATAGTCAAAACCTATATGCGTGTAAAAATTGTTTTTTAATTTGTATTATGTATAAGTATATAAATCATAATTAGTCTAAATAAATGAATGAATGAATGCAGATCATGTATAGCAGCTCACCTCAATGAGCAGGAAGGCCAGAGCTGGACTGAGGCTTGCAGGCATGTCATATGGACACTCACTGACACTGGTCAGCATATCACAGTGATCTGCTTCCGCAGGCAGAGGAAACTACAAGTCAAAATAATCGAGAAAAGACTCACACAGTCTGTATAAGCAGCCCGTAGCATTTTCTACACATTACTGAGACTGACACATCCATCAAGTATATGCTCATCTTGCAGTATAGCCTCTAGATATGTCTCACCCCTCCAGTGGCTAGAGCATAGAGAAGAATACCAAGAGACCACCAGTCTGCAGCGTGGCTGTACGGACCGCCGCTCAGGACCTCAGGAGCTGTTTAATGACCACATCATGTAATTAAATATCCATTTTTACAGAAATAGCTCATTTGCTTAGAGCTGTAAGTGTCTTTAGTTACTGCCAGATATAGCTGATGGTAAACACAGTCTTACTACGGAAATCCTTTCCCGTTTAAAAAGAGTGCAGTTCAGATTTCATCCTCACCCATGTACTGTATTGTGCCGCAGATAGTAAAAGCTCTATCCCCACGCTCAAGACGGCGAGACAGACCGAAATCAGTCAAGTGGAGGTGACCTAAATGAGACAGCATTAATATGTCTATTCCACAATTCCCTTTACCGAAAGCTAAATGAGTGCTTCACAGCTGGCATGGACATTTGAAAACAATCCAAAAGACACAAAAGATATATATATATATGGTATATGTCTTGGTATATGTGAAAATGCAAATCTGTGGTTTCTGTATATGTTTTCTTTTTTTAAAATATGATATGAATTAGTTTATGATATATAGTAGTAACGTGGATGAGCTATCTGCATATATGTTCATATTATACAAGTTGTTACAAATTTTTAATTTCCCATTTAAGCACATTTTTTTTATATATATATATTCCTGACTGCATAATAAATGTCTAGACCACACAATGACTGCAGTGATATTTCTCTGGTTGAGAAAATAGGTATAATTATGTTTTCCAATAAGGAAATTGTATAGAAAATTGTGGGGTAAATTTGGAATTAATGATTATTTTAAAAAGGAACTAAATATCTTTAAATACAGATCGTTCTGAATTATTACCATATATAGCGAGTATATATGCACACACACACACACACACACACACACACGTGTGTGTGTGTGTGTGTGTACTTTTCTGAAGATCCATAGTTTTTTAAGTATCTATAACAGTTTAATAGTATATTAAAAGTGATCGTGTCAATATATAATGTAATATTTTTGGTAATAATGCTGTCAGATTTATTCAACCCTTATTAAATACTGCTGTCTTTAAGTCACTTATTTGTATATAAGGTACAAAAACTGTTTTAAAACACAATTTAGCCTTTATAAAATCTATAAGAAAATTGAATGCTGCTGCAGATACATAAATTTGTGCATTTATATATAAAATTAACTTTACATTCTCAAAATCACTCAGATGTGAATTTATAAACTTTCTATAATACTTTACTGATACCTTTATCAGTCAGAAGTATGTTCTCCATCTGTTTAAGAAAACAAAAAAGATTTTCAGAGCATTTAAATAGGATGCATACAAAATTTTATTAACTTCAGTAACACATTTATATTTAGTCATATTTTTAAACACAGTAAAATCAAAAATTTGAGTATTCCTTTAAAATTAATGTGTTCAAACCTATACCTTCACATCCCTATGTATTATTCCAAAGTCATGCAAAAAGCCTGGAAATTAAAAAAAAGCATGTGTCACTGATACAAATTTACAACACCTGTTTGTGAAAATGACTCTAGGCTAAATATATTAGATTATTTAAATACAAAATAAGAAAAGTGTTATATGTCCATATACATAATGAATGTAACAACACTCACCCAAAGCAGAGCCCAATTCGGCAGCAAACACGCGAACATCTCTCTCATCAAAGCGGCCCTTCAGGGTCCAGTAAGTATAGAGATCCCCAGTGCTGCAGTAATCACACACTGAACACAAAGACACACGTGCCAGAGATGAGAGACGAGAAAGACAATGTCACAGCAGGCTGATTGGCCTGACCTTGAGGCCAGCTTCTCACAGATCAAACTCTAAGGGACTTCATTCAAGCACAGTATGATCTGGAGCAGTATTTTTGAGTATAATCACGAGCCGGTGACACAATTTCAGTCTGTCACAGGGTCACGGAGGGAGACTTTAGAAACGAAGAAGACATAACACAATGATTAAGTCTCATAGCTTGCCCTGGCGAATGGATGTGGAGAGAAAAATACATGGGAGGAAAGGTTTAGTAACAAAAACACATTGAACGAAACAGATAAAACACATGGAAAAGGACCAAATCAAATAAGAGTAAAGCATTGAGCAGATCTTTCAAAAAATGTACTTTATGCTCTCTTGACAGATACATGCAGTCTTGTAAACCCAGTAATTTCCACGATATCCATGCAAGAATCCAAGGAAAACAGCATAGCAACATTAAGGTTGGGGCAGAACTGTTTGTTTGTCTGGCCAGTGTGGGCAGATGGGGAAGTGTTTTTAAAAACAGTCAAACTAGTTTCACTAGCAATGCAGTTAGTACAGTAAACATACTTCACCTTACACTTCAAATGTTCCTTTAAAGCAGGGCTTTTCAAACTTTTTGATGAACCTAAAATCACTTCTGTGTAAGGGACAAAATTGCTATATATGTGTATGTATATATATATATGTGTGTGTGTGTGTGTGTGTATATATATATATATATATATATATTCCAGATCAAATATATGTAGTACATAATACTTATTTTCATTATTAAAAACCAAGAAGAAAGATGTGATAATATAAAGACAACATGCAAATGATCATTAATTAATTAGTACATTAATATAACAATATTACCTGGAAAATATTTGATATATAGTTGGCAATTAGGTTAATTAATATATTTGTACAGTATATTTGTATAGCTATTTCATATAAAATATTACATTTACATATTCTTGCAGACAATATTGCCATAAATCCTTCAGTAAGCAAGCTTAAGATGACTGTGCTGAGGATAAATTCTTAAAAAGGTCAAATATAACACTGAATAAAATATATTAAATATTTTTGTCAGTAATAATGTCAGGATTTCAGACCAGTCTTTAGAAAGCAGAAAGAAAAACTAAGTAATGAAATTCAGTAAGTGTGTTATAAATTACAAGTATTATAATACATTATATTTATACATTTAATTATATATTACGTTAACGTTGTAAAAATACCTTACAGAATATATTTTGTAACTTTTGTAATGTTTATTCTCTCAAAAGCCCTCTGGACACCCCAGTTTGAAGCCCCCTGCTTTAAAGTAAAGGAAAATAAGGAGCGGGACAGTGGGTATGTATGTGGTGTGACTCACTGATGAAGAGATTGCTCTGGCTCTGCCAACAGTCCCGGAGACTGAGGAGGAAAGGATGTCTGACTTGTCGCTACAATGTAACAGTTGACAACACAACATGAGATGGACGTGAGTGCAGGCGCTGAGAGGAAGTGGGAAGAAATCATAATGGCATGAGCAAAACAATTGAAGTATGAAATGTGTGCATGCTTATAGGGTATTGACTGAGAGGAAGTCAGCGTTGTCCATGTCTCACTGGCCCGGTTAGAACCAGATCAGACGAGCCATAGCCGACACAGAGTGCAGAGAGCGGCGCAGTGTGACTCACTTGAATTATCACCTCCTCTTTGGACTGCTGGAGGACTCCATGTCTCAAAACCTCAGCTTTGGGTAAAACCTAACCAACAGTGACAGCAGAAATTCTGGAATGAAGATGGTGCAGTGTTTGGAAAAGACAATAACATGACAGAGAATTCAGAACAAGGCAGAATAAGTCACCTTAATAGCATAGGTCTCATCTTTAGACATGTCCTTCACCTTCAGGATTGGACCAAATGAGCCTTTAGCTACGAAACCAAGAATCTGAGAAAAGAATCATTGATTAAAATAGACAAACTAGTTTTAAATCACAGTATTTAAAAGGATCCCTATCGAAAAGAAGTGTGATTAATGGTATTGAATGTGCACTCGTAGTGTACTTCAAATCTTAAAAGTCGTGATTAATCGCATCCAAAATACAAGTTTTTGCTTACATAATATATGTGTGTGTACCGTGTATGTATATATAAATACACACACATGCATGTATATATTTAAGAAAAATATGTTGTTTATATTTTAAATATATTTATATATAAAATAAATTATATGAATATACATACATGTAAATATTTTTGAAATATATACTGTATGTGTGTGTCTTTATATATACATAATAAATGTACACAGTACACACACACAGTACACACATTATGTAAACAAAAACTTTTATTTTGGATGCGATTAATTGCGATTAATCGTTTAACAGCACTACTTAAAATTTTTTTTAAAAAAAAGTATATATAAAATTAATGTAATAAAATGCCACTTGAGTGTCCTTAAAAACAGTACACTGTCATGACTATTTCTTAACATACTTAAGTACACTTTTAAAAAGTGAACTTTGTAATGTAAAATTAAAGTACATTTTAAAAAATTATATATTAATAACCTTTTGTCATGCTTTAAAAAAATACATATATTTTGATGTTGACTAACATAGAAAAGAAACAAACTAATTTTTTTTTAAATATGTTAACATTTAAAGTTAATATATTTTAAATATACTAAATTACAACCTCATTGCAAAAATGTGTAATTACAAATGTATTTAAATACCTGACATATAAGTTTCAAGCTTATCAATACATTCAGCAGTACAATAGAAGTAATTATGAAATTACATATAAAGATGCTTAAGTCCTACTCATCAAAAAAGCATTCCTAAGTTCAAAGCATTATTTTATTCCTAAGTTCCTAATAGCTTTTAATATAAACTATAGTACATTTTCATTTCATTTCAATTAACATTACATCCAGTTCACACTTAAATATACTCTTTTAAAGTATATTACTCAAAATAAATTCTCTCTTTAAAAGTATGTTACTTTTTCATTTCAGACATTTCACCCAAAAATAAATAAAAGCTGTCATCATTTACTTTCCCTCATATTGTTCCAAACCTGCATGCCTTTCTTTTGTGGAACATTAAAGGTACATTCTTCAAAATTTCTCTTTTTGTGTTCCACCGAAGAAAGAAAGTCATACAGGTTTGACATGAGGTAGAGTAAATGATGACAATTTACATTTTTGGGTGATTTATGTGGGGATTTTATGACTTGTAGCAATGAACTACCTGTAAATGCTTATGCCCAGTAAACCTGTGAGGAAATTCCGGCAGGAAAATGGAAATAAAGCCCGGCAGTGTCCACTCTAGATGAGGCCCCTCAGGGTTTGAGTCTGAGGGCCGAGATTGCTCAGAGACGGGGTATTCTCTGTGCTGGGCACTGCGTCTAAATAGACTGTGATGAACAAGCTGAGCCGGGAGAGACAGGAAGCCCTGATGACAAGACAGGGATCTCCTCTTCACCAGTGATGCTGATTCCTGCAGCAAAGACCACATCTTTGATAAATTGCTATACAAAATCACAAACACTTATGATAACATATAGGCTAATGCATAACTGATCACTAGCTAGTGTGCGTTCAAATGTAAATATCCAATGGCCCCAAAAGACTACTAAAAGTTCACCTAAAAATAATAAGTCTATCATCATTTACTCACACCCAAGCTGTTCCAAACCTGTATGAGTTTCTTTCTTCTGTTGAACATAAAAGAAGACATTTTGAAGAATGTGGGTAACCAAACAGTTGATGGACCCCAAAAAACAATACTATGGAAGTCAATGGGCCATCAATTGTTTGTTTGGTTACACGCTTTCTTCAAAATATCCTCTTTTATGTACAACAGAAGAAATAAACTCATACAGGTTTGGAACAGCTTGAGTGTGAGTAAATGATGGCAGAATTATCATTTTTGAATTATCATTTATCGTTTTTAAAACGGTCACACTTTATTTTAAGGTCCAATTCTCGTATCAACAAACCATTAACTATGACTTTTGCCTCAATAAACTACTAATTTGCTGCTGCTTATTAATAGTAAGTTAGGGAGTTGTTAAATTTAGGTATTGGGTAGGATTAGAAATGCAGAATATGGTCATGCAGAATATGTGCTAATAAACAGCCAATATGTTAATGATAATAGGCATGCTAATAAGCAACTAGTACAGGTGCATCTCAATAAATTAGAATGTCGTGGAAAAGTTCATTTCAGTAATTCAACTCAAATTGTGAAACTCGTGTATTAAATAAATTCAATGCACACAGACTGAAGTAGTTTAAGTCTTTGGTTCTTTTAATTGTGATGATTTTGGCTCACATTTAACAAAAACCCACCAATTCACTATCTCAACAAATTAGAATACTTCATAAGACCAATAAAAAAAAAATTAAACATTTTTAGTGAATTGTTGTCCTTCTGGAAAGTATGTTCATTTACTGTATATGTACTCAATACTTGGTAGGGCTCCTTTTGCTTTAATTACTGCCTCAATTCGGTGTGGCATGGAGGTGATCAGTTTGTGGCACTGCTGAGGTGGTATGGAAGCCCAGGTTTCTTTGACAGTGGTCTGGTGAGTTTTCTGGCCAGTCAAGCACACCAACACCATGGTCATTTAACCAACTTTTGGAGCTTTTGGCAGTGTGGGCAGGTGCCAAATCCTGCTGGAAAATGAAATCAGCATCTTTAAAAAGCTGGTCAGCAGAAGGAAGCATGAAGTGCTCCAAAATTTCTTGGTAAACGGGTGCAGTGACTTTGGTTTTCAAAAAACACAATGGACCAACACCAGCAGATGACATTGCACCCCAAATCATCACAGACTGTGGAAACTTTACACTGGACTTCAAGCAACTTGGGCTATGAGCTTCTCCACCCTTCCTCCAGACTCTAGGACCTTGGTTTCCAAATGAAATACAAAACTTGCTCTCATCTGAAAAGAGGACTTTGAACCACTGGGCAACAGTCCAGTTCTTCTTCTCCTTAGCCCAGGTAAGACGCCTCTGACGTTGTTTGTGGTTCAGGAGTGGCTTAACAAGAGGAATACGACAACTGTAGCCAAATTCCTTGACACGTCTGTGTGTGGTGGCTCTTGATGCCTTGACCCCAGCCTCAGTCCATTCCTTGTGAAGTTCACCCAAATTCTTGAATCGATTTTGCTTGACAATCCTCATAAGGCTGCGGTTCACTCGGTTGGTTGTGCATCATTTTCTTCCACACTTTTTCCTTCCGCTCAACTTTCTGTTAACATGCTTGGATACAGCACTCTGTGAACAGCCAGCTTCTTTGGCAATGAATGTTTGTGTCTTACCCTCCTTGTGAAGGGTGTCAATGATTGTCTTCTGGACAACTGTCAGATCAGCAGTCTTCCCCATGATTGTGTAGCCTAGTGAACCAAACTGAGAGACCATTTTGAAGGCTCAGGAAACCTTTGCAGGTGTTTTGAGTTGATTAGCTGATTGGCATGTCACCATATTCTAATTTGTTGAGATAGTGAATTGGTGGGTTTTTGTTAAATGTGAGCCAAAATCATCACAATTAAAAGAACCAAAGACTTAAACTACTTCAGTCTGTGTTCACTGAATTTATTTAATTCACAAGTTTCACAATTTGAGTTGAATTACTGAAATAAATGAACTTTTCCACGACATTCTAATTTATTGAGATGCACCTGTAAATAGTGAGAATTGGTCCCTATACTAAAGTGTACCTTTAAAATACGAGTTGCATTCCATTAAACAGCAAAATATAAAATCAATTAATATGAAACCATGAAGTTATACACTGCCTAGTGTCAGTAGGCTAATTTTGTTACTGAGTGTAAGGAAATACTCTTTGGAGCAAATTGTATAATTGTTTGTTTCCTGTGTTATCACTTTTATACGTTACATATACGTTTGTAACAATCATTTACACACTATCATTGTGTAATGTGATGTTATGCAGGCTTTTTTATTTTTATTTATTTATTTATTTTTTGTGTAGTCGTTTAACGTCTGTGAATATCAGTATCATCCAGTATTTAAACAATTTTTAAAACAGTAAACACATTTGAGTGAATAACACATGAGGAGACTGGGAACATATCACATGTCAATGTAATCTGAATTTAATCATGAAATTGCTTCATGAAATTGATATAGCCTCTGTTTTAGTCTCATGAACCTGCAAAGCACAATCAATATTTAAATCAGACCGAACCGTGTCCACACAGCGTTACTCTGAACAAACTGTTATTCATCAATGTGAGGTGTTAGTAGAAAAGTAAACACTTTTACCTTATTTTTACTCCCGTCGCCGCCCATCGCATTTTATCAACAAGAAATGAACGAGACGCGATTTTCTTTGAAAACAAATCTACTCTCCCACAGAGGTCTGTCAATAAAAAGTGAATCCCACGTTACTTAGATCATCTTTGCACACAAAATAACGCTATTTCAGCAAGCGCATCAGTCAGTGTGCAACCCTTTGATACACATGCAGGAGCGCGAGACTCCGCGCCGCCTACTCATTAATATTTACACATAAACAAAGATCACGTTACAGAGATGTACTGCATGCATCAGAAACGTCACGATTGATTGATTACGCAACTCTCAGACTCACAGCCGTGACCTTATTTTGTCTAGTAAGAGGCTTCTGTGGACCAGCGGGGAATCAATGTAGATTTGTAATAATGCTCTGAAGGATAAAATACATAATTATTTCCAATTTTGTTAGCTACACGTGACTATACTTTATACTCGTATATTATGCACATCTTTATAATTAAGTCTAATAAATTCTTACTATACTATTTTATACTAGGATATCATGCTCCTCTTTATACTTAAGTCTAAAGTCTTAAGTTTTCAGTAACCTTTTATTTAAAACTATTAATTGCTTTAAATAGTATTTGAAAACAATGCATCTAATTAATTACATTTTTTCTGTGATTATTGATGATTTACATAATAAAGTTGGAAAATAACTGAATTTCAAGGGCTCTTTGGGGCCTGCTTTTATTTTATTGACAAATATTAATTTACATGCTTGGTGACATTTAATACCTCCCATTATTTCTATGGGGGGGGGGGAGTCTAAATAGTGCTCATTTTTAAACATTCAGGCTGAAATAACATCTTTCACTTTTGAAGCTGACAAGCAAAAATCAGCAGCATCTCAGACATTATTGAAATGATACAGAAGATAACCACAGATACAAAAATATCAGAAAATACTTTGTGTAAAAAGTGCCATAGTGTTAATATTACAAAGCATTAATCAGACAGGCTGCAAAAATGGCATAAAACAAGATGCTTCCCATGATGTCCAACTGCTCCACAGGCAGACGATTCTCAGTCCATTCGCTTTTGTATTGCACTATGTAGTTAGTACAGTAAAACAGTGGTCAGCTAACTAATATCATGAACAATTTAACATTGGGCTCAAATGGGGACAAATTCTTTTGTTTTGTTTTTTCAGTGATTTTTCCATTAATTCTGGGATAATATGGGTTTCCAGTATATGTGAATTTCAGATTCTTCTAGCTTTTCCATTCTGGCCTACTAGAATCTCCTGATCCAGCAGGAGAGGTGTCGCAATGCTCCAAATACAAAGTATAGATGAACCGCTGAATTGTAGGACACTGTCTTGAGCTGCGAGAATGTTATCTTACTTGAAGGGATAGTTCAACCAAAAACGAAAATTCTGTCATTAATTACTCGCCCTCATGTCGTTCCAAACCCGTAAGACCTTCGTTCATCTTCAGAAGACAAATTAAGATATTTTTGATGGAATCCGAGAGCTCTCTGACCCTGTCATAGACAGCAAGCATACTATCACGGTCAAGGTCCAGAAACGTAGCAAGGACATCGCTAAAATAATCCATGTGACATCAGTGGTTCAACCGTAATTTTACAAAGTTACGAGAATACTTTTTTGTGCGCAGAAAACAAAAATAACGACTTTATTCAACAATTCGTCGTCTCCGCATCAACCTGGCACCATTTAGGAGAGTGTCACATACGTAAACAACGTATGCAGCACCACGCGGAAACGTTGTTTTCGTTCAGATCAAAGCGTAAACAATGTATCGCGTGACACAGAACAGTATACATTGTTTACGTTCAGTGAATACTCTCCGAAATGGTGCCAGGGTGACGCGGAGGAGACGAATTGTTGAATAAAGTCGTTATTTTTGTTTTCTTTGCGCACAAAAAGTGTTCTCGTAGCTTTGTAAAATTGCGGTTGAACCCCTGATGTCACATGGATTATTTTAACAATGTCCTTGCTACGTTTCTGGACCTTGATTGTGGAAGATCCCTTGGTGTCTATGGGAGGGTCAGAGAGCTCTCAAATTTCATCAAAAATATCTTAATTTGTGTTCCAAAGATGAACGAAGGTCTTACGGGTTTGGAACGACATGAGGGCGAGTAATTAATGACAGAATTTTCATTTTTGGGTGAACTATCCCTTTAATAAAGATGATTTAATGCTATATGTAGTTACTTTAAATATACTGAAATGATTTATGGCACAACAGGAGCACATAAAACAATGTTAGGTGTACAGCACTCATATTAGACAGTAGAATGACAATCCCTTCTTCCATAGCAGGAGCAGCGCCTGCATTCATGGCTTGACCATGGTGCTGGTTCCTGTGTCCACACCCAGCGTGGACGTTTAAAGGCACCACTGGTGTAGAGGAGAGAGACCTCGGACTGGGTTTGGTTATCTTCGTCCGTCCCTTCTCCTGCGGACTGGGACTCGGTAAAGTACAGCAGAGCTTCTTCAAGACCAGCATTTCTGTGAAGGAGCTTCACTTGCGGCGACTGAAGATGCTCTTTTTGCTGGAGCCCTTGTCGGCGGTGCTTAAGCCAATCAGAAGTCTTGCTTTCTCGTCCTCCACCTGCTGCTGGAGGCTGCTGTCTGTTTTCCCATCCGTCGCTTTACCTCGAGACTCTGAGCCTGAGGCAGGTTTCAACCGCAGCTTCTCCTTTATCATCTATTTATTTGGGACAAAAGTTTAATGAAATTTGAACAGAGACCTATTACTACATTCTAATATGTAGTTTAAAGTTGAGTTTGGGACTGAGGGGTTTGCGAGTTATTACCTGTGCGACCAGAGCCTTACGACTGTCTCTCTTCACAGCCATAGCGAAGTCCAGCCAAGTCCAGGTGTTGTTATGATACTCCAGACAGGGCAGAACCAGGTTCAGATCCTTCCAGTCTACACTGCTCTTCTCTCCCTACAGATACACCACAAGAGGAATGCACACAGTCACACCAGGGCATGCAATGAATATTAACAACATATATTTGCAAAGACTTTGTTGTAAAACTTGGAGGTAAAACTTATAAACATTACAATGATTTTAATGTGCTTCTTACTTTTAGGCTTTCTAAAGGCAGTGTCATTTTATGATCACTCCTCATCGTGTAACTCAGATCTCTGAAATGGTGTTTGATTTGCTAATGCATTTTCTTTAAAACATGATGAATAGATTAATAAAAATGACTTTTGTTTGTTTATTTAGTGAATAATAAAATAGTAAAAAACAGACTTTTACTGTATTTTAAAATAACTTAATTTTATATATATATATATATATATATATATATATATATATATATTTTTTTTTTTTAATTTATTTATTTATTTATTTTTTAATATATATACACACACGATGTGTCGATTAATTAAATCGCAAAATAATTTTGTACCCACAAAAGATTATTTAAAGCTATTTTTTTGTCAAAGGAGAAAGTATCAAGTAGACATTACAAACTGTCTTTTAGACTTTGAGCCTTTGCCAGGACCAACCTTGTAACTGACGCAGAGGGGAACCTGAGGAATCTTGATGTAGATGAAAGAATTATTCATGGCTGCTCTTTCTTTCATCTTATCAATGTCATCAACGGGATGCTGAATGGGGAAGACATTTGGAGGTCAAAAAACTTTACTACACTCAATTAATGACTTGCATCAACAATATTACAATCATTCCAGAATGCAAATAATGATCTGTAATTAATAAACTAAAAAAACAAAAAACAAAACAAGAGGCAATACATATAATAAGAAGCCTAGACATTTTAATTGTAATAATATAATACCTCAGGTGGTTTGCGAAATGATCTCCTGACACCAGCGGTTCGATTTAACCCTTGCGCCACCCCTTTCCCGGGTCCAAGCCCTCCTATGGAGTCTTCAGAGAGCTGCCTGGGTTTCACGACACCTGTGATTTAAGAAGAAACCAAGCCTTAGACACTCCACAACACACATGAAAGTCACCCTGAAGCCACACAAGACACAAAACCCTCCAATGTCAAAAGAGCGATGAGCTTTTAATAGCTCAGGATGGGCCATCAATGTGACCTAACATCAGCAGACAGCAATCTAATACCCTCACTGGAGCACAAAGGAAAAAAAAAGAAATGGAGAAAAAAAAATCAATGTAAACTGATATTGATCAGCATGGGCTGCACTATGGATGTCAGCACAGCGAGTTCAAAAAGTGGTTAAAACAGGAACGTAAAGACCAATTCTGGCTTTCTAGAGGAACAGCATTTTTTCCACTTCTTGTACTTTGATGAATTATAATTAATTAATTATTTTGAATTATTTGCATATGATGTGATTGCGAACAGTTGAATATCCCTGTTGTGGTGGGGGCAGGTCAACTTACACACAAGGTCAGAATTGTTGGTACCCTTGGTAAACACGACCAAAAAAGGCTGTGAAAATAAACCTGCATTATTAATCCTTTTGATCTTTATTAAAAAAAAAAAAAAAAAAAAAATCTAACCTTTCATTGAACTAAAACAATTGAAAATGGGGGGAAATCTCGTTATGAAATAAATGTTTTTCTCCAATTTTTTTTTTTTTTTTTGCTACATCAATATGCTTCCTCAGATTTGATGGTGAACTTTTGAAGCCTGACATTTATCTGATGAAACTCACAACTGAAATAGAAATTTGTGTGCTTGATGCGTGAAAACAATGATCATTGGTTCTCACGTCAAGCACGCACATTCCACATGCACATTGCACTTCCGTTTACCATATTTATTGTGCATAAGATAAAATAAAAATGTAATGTACTTTTTAAGATGAAATAAAATTGTAAGGAGTAAAAAGTACTGTTTTTTCTCCAGAAATGTAATCAAGTAAAAGTACAAGTAACCAGTTTAAATTGTACTTGAATAAAGTACAAATCCCCCAAAATAATACTTAAGTAAAGTAATCAAGTAAAATTACTCAAGCATTTTACACCTCTGGTTGTCAGACACGACTGGAACTTCAAACGGGACTGGCTTCTATGGTCAGATGTAACTAAAAAATTTGCTTTTTAGCAGCAAACACTCAAGATGGGTTTGGTGAGCACAGGGATAAAAAGTACCCCATGCGTACAATGAAATATACTGCTGTATTTTTGATGTTGTGGGCCTATATTTCTGCTGGAGGTCCTGGACATCCTGTTTAGATACACGGCATCATGGATTCTATCAAATACCAACAGATAAAAAAAATCAACAAGTGACTGACTCTGTTAGAAATCTTATAATGGGCCATGTTTGGATCTTCCAACCGTACAATAATCCAAACACAAACCTCAAAAACAACACAAAAATGGGTCACTGAGCACAAAACCAAGCTTCTTCTATGGCCATTCCAGTCCTCTGACCTGAACCCTGTAGAAAATGAGTGGGGTGAACTGAAGAGAAGAAGCACCAACATGGAGCTGGGAATCTAAAGGGTCTGGAGTGATTCTGGATGAAGGAATGGTCTCTGGTCTCTTGTCAGGTGTTCTCTAACCTCATCAGGCATTATAGGAGAAAATTTAGAGCTGTTAAACTGGCAAATGGAGGTTTCAAAAAAGTATTGAATAAAAGGGTGCCGTTAATTGTGGCCAACGTGTATTAGAGAAAAACATTTATTTCATAATGATATTTCCCCCCATTTTAAATTCTTATTCTCCAATGAAAGGTTAGATTTTTTTTAATGTTTTAAATAAAAGATCAAAATAATTAACAATGCAGATTTATTTTCACAGCCTTCTTTGATCATATCTACCAAGGGTACCAACAATTCTGACCACGTGTGTATATGCTCATGACAGAAAATTTCACAAACCTGTAGTAACCAATCTAAATTTGTCTTCTTCATCCCCAACTTCCTCTTCTTCCACATTTCGTCCGGGAAAGAAAAATCCCATCATCCTCTTGAAGAACTGGTACATGAGCTGAATGGTGAGTGGTACCACATTTACCTACAAATAAAAACAGAAAGAAGAGGACAGCTGTATGTGTGAATAGGATCCTCCAGCGTTATGATATAAACAAGAATAGATTTCATGATAGTGACCTCAAAGTGCTCTTTGACGGAAATCCCTCCCACCGGGGGGCGGACCTTACTGAAGATACGGAGGGCGAGCTGGCGTCCTGATTGGCATGGGCTCTGAGGGCGCAAAACCACCTACAACACAGAACATGAGCACAGTTTCACCCAACTGACTTGAAGTCCTTGTGTCTGCTTAGATGCAAACCACGAAACAAAGGAAAACATGGACATGGTTGCATATCCTGCTGGTCAAAGCCAAACGAAAATGATTGGACAGATGTAAAAAAAAAAAAAAAAAAAAAAAAAAAAAAGACACAAAAGACGTAAAAGTGGAAGGCAATGCAACTAGCCTGCGATATCAATCTACAAGTGAGAATGCAGGTGAATTTGTCCAAACAGGAACACATACTTTCTGAGCAGGCATATGTCTGGATGAGGATGAAGGTGTCGACTAACAAACATAGGATTTTACCCACTCCATACATACCCTTACATGCTGCACAAGAGAAACCAAGAGTTATAGGATTAACAAACAGTAGAGATGTGCAAAATGCTAAAATGTTCAAAATTAACTAGTTGTGGGTTGTCTGAATGACTAGTTGGAAGTCCTGTATAATCAGGCTGGTTTAGGGTCATGTTCACAAGAAAATTATCTAGTTTTATTGTGAAATTTATTGTGAATTTGCTAGTAAGGCAGTATTATGATGGCTGATAACAATCCATAAAAATACTGATTATATCTGTAATTATGATGAATATGTTTCAAATGAAAGGGTTGGTTCACCCAAAAATGAAAATTAGCCTGTGTTTTACTCACCCTCGAGGCATCCTAGGCGTATATGACTTTCTACTTTTAGACGAATCCAATCAGAGTTATATAAATTTTCCTGGCTCTTCCAAGCGTTATCATTGCATTCAGCGGGTGTTTCTGTTGAATAATCCACAAGACGTCAAATAAAGCACGTGCATCCATAATAAAACGTGCCTCACGGCTCCGGGGGGTGAATAAAG
Organism: Spinibarbus caldwelli; assembly: GCA_039654775.1. Taxonomy (NCBI): domain Eukaryota; kingdom Metazoa; phylum Chordata; class Actinopteri; order Cypriniformes; family Cyprinidae; genus Spinibarbus; species Spinibarbus caldwelli. The sequence goes on along the minus strand of CM077252.1, from coordinate 19,226,337 downwards.
GCCTCCTGTAACGAATCCATGCGTTTTCGTAAGAAAAATATGGCGGCGGATGATGTAGGACATCGGCGTAGCATGATTAGTGACGAACGCGGAGAGAGAACAACTTGCGAGACTAGCATATCTCAGAGGCACGCGCTGCGCATACGTCTTATGTCATCTGCCGGAACGGCTTCCATGTCCGACACATAGCGGAAGTGATAGAAAAGTGTTTATAACATTAGAAATATGGATATTTTTCTTACGAAAATGCATCGATTCGCTACAGGAGGCCTTTATTCACCCCCTTGGAGCCGTGTGAGGCACGTTTTATTATGAATGCGCGCACTTTATTTGACGACTTGTGGACTGTTGAACAGAAACACCTGTCGATAGCAATGATTAAGCTTGGAATAGCCAGGACAATTTTTAATATAACTCCGATATGAGTAGTCTGAAAGAAGATATACACCTAGGATGCCTCGAGGGTGAGTAAAACACAGGCTAATTTTCATTTTTGGGTGAACTATCCCTTTAAAATAACCATAACCTCAATATCATTTACATGTACATTTACCTTGGATGTAAATATTGGAGTTAAAATGCTCAAAAATAAACCAATTAGATTCTCAATCTTTTGTTGATAATACAATTATTGTTTGACAACAAACAAACTAGATGACCATCAGGGGACAGCATGGTTTACAAGCCTACTAACTGTCACATGAGAATAACGTTCACGTTGCTTTAAATATTACAGGGAAAATGCAAACTAATCGTCTAGTTGACCTCTAACTAACTAACTAACTAACTAACTAACTAACCAGTTGGCCGCTGGACAACTAATAAACTATATGATCATCAGGGGACAGGACGGTCGAGTCTACTGGTTGTCAAACTAGAATACTGTCAACATTTTACTCAAAATTTCACAGCTTCAATGTTAACTACTCGGTTTGTTGACACCTGATTGGTTGTTGGATACATTAGTGACAGTAACTAAGTGACAGGATGGTTAACTGGTTGTCAAACCAGAATATAGTTAACATGTTACTTTAAATATTACAGCTAAAATGAGAACTACTCATTTAGTTGACCCCTAATTAATTGACTAGTTGGTTGTTAGACAAATTGACCATGAAGGGACAGCACAGTTTACAAGTCTACTAGTTTTCAAACTAGAATACTGTTAACGTTACTTTAAATTTTACAGCTAAAATGAGAACTACTCATTTAGTTGACCCCTAATTAATTGACTAGTCGGTTGTTAGACAAATTAGTAAACTAGGTGACTGTCAAGGAACAAGACGGTTGACAAGTCTACTACTTGTCAAACTAGAATGCTCTTAACATGTTACCTTAAAAATAACAGTTAAAATACTATGTCTGTAATGTCTGCAATTTCTGTATAATGTCTGCTTTTTGTATATTATGTTTTTTGTAGTATGTTCAAGTTCAATTGTCTAGTTGACCTCTAACTAATTGTTTGCTGGACAATTAATAGACCGTCCTGCTCCCTCTCTAACAAATGGAATCAAAAAACATCTACATACACTAAACCAGCCCTCTACGCAGGCTTCAGTTCAGACTGTTTAAACGTGTAAACAACCACACAAAACATTTGCAGAAGTTAGAGATCAATAACAGCAGATTTTCAATGACACATCTCAACTGTCACATGGTTTAGTTATTTCCCCGACTTGGGCATCCAGTGTGAATCATTAAGCAGCAGTACCTTGTACGCAGCATTGGGAAGCAGGTTATTCATGGTGAACCAGCCCAATTCCAGGAGATGTTCTGCTGTGTCATCAGACTTATTCAACTGTGGAAGAGAACATCATAGCATGGTCATATACACAGTAGCTAACGTTTTACCAATGATTAGCATAGAATATTCAGCAACTTCAACCAAAACCTCTGTCCTTCCAGACTCACCTTGCTGTACATGAACCTCTGCAGTTCAAGTTCAGCTATACCCAGCTGTCCATCTTCTTCTGTGAGACACCAGCGCGCCTGAGCAAAGTAGAACTCGGTACGACGCACAACGCTAACGTCTTCTGGGGGTTTACGCAGCTCCAGTTTGTTTGCTCTTTGTAGTTGGAAGTCCTTAAAACACCTGAGAGGAGGCAAAGAACTTTGATATATCCAACCATTTTGAACTAATATTGCCAATGAATGATCAACTGCTAGAACTGTGCTAGTGACCAACCGGATGAGGATGTTGAGCTCCTCACTCTTCATCTGCATGTCTGTCTTCTCTTGGTTGAGCTGATTCTGCAGGCGCAGGTTGATGTCCGACAACTCGTCTCCTCTGAACTCTTCTGACTGGGACTGTAAGAGTCAGATAAAAGGTCATTATGAAGGAACCCCAAAGTAGTCTGGAGGACATGCCCTCATATGAAAAGCTATGCAGATGGCTGATGGTTCAGGTGAACTAAACTGACTGCAGATGTGCACTAACCCTCATATTGGAGTAGATCTGTTTCTCCAGGCAACGGATCTGAGCCAAATGCTGGCGTACCGCTTCCTGAAGGTGCAAGATACTGCTACGCTGCTCCTCAGGGTTGCTGGAGATCTCTAGCTGGAAACGTACACGCTGCTTCCTCTCGCTGTGCTCCTAAACAAAGCAAAAGATCTGGCAGATCAGCAAACAACACAAGAACTCATTCTAGAATTGGTGTCCAGACAATTACAGTCAGTATGAACCTTGCGTCGGGGCTCCACGTGGAGCAGCAGGTTATTGACTATGTCCAGGATCATGGAGTACTGCACTGGATTGGTGGAAATCTCCAGGTCATTGTGGATGAGGGTGAAAGTGTCAACTGCACCTGATATGACCAGAACAAAACAATAATATCTCTCTGACATAAGAACTACCAGTATCATAAGTTAGTTCCTGTTTCTCTTGAGCTCGCATACCAGCCTGTTTCTTTAAAAGGTCCTCCTTCTCATGACGGTCACGGATCTCTGGAGGTTTGATGGAGGTGGCCAGTTCAGGGTCGATGTCATGGCTGTACCCGATGTAGTACATGCGACAGCTACAGCGAGAGATGATACGCTGGACCTGTTGGGTCTCCTGCACTTGGGACGGCTGGTTCCAATCTAAACCAGAGCAAGAAGAAACAGGTCAGATAAACAAGATTGTGGCTGCTGATAAAAAGTTGCTGCCACAATGCTATATGGATGAGAAACGGGCCACTTGTAGGAAAATGAATGGGAGAAATTGTAAAACTCAATGGCCTTGTCCCATATGCAACTACAAGCCCTCACGGTCTTCCAAGTCTACACTTTTGTGACATAAAAGTGCTGTGGAGCTCATTTTAGTGCGGGCTTGGCAGAAGAGTGTAACAAGGGCACATAGTGGTCTCAAAATAGGCACCTTTCTGAGGCCTAAAATGACAAATGGGACACCCTATGGTCTTGTGGACTTAACATGGACAAGCAGTGGCTTTTGTAAGTCTGCAAACGGATGTGTTATTTGGTACAGGGCCAATATGGCAGCTGTAGGCACTGAAGTCCAGGGGGCGTTACCAAGATGTCTGTCGAGTGACTTGCTTTGCTTTAAAACAAGGGTGCCAAACTCAGTTCCTAGTGGTCACAGTCCTGCAGAGTTTCGCTTCAACCCTTATCAAATGCATCTGATCCAGCAACACAAGTCTTTCTGGGAGGGTTGAAACTCAACTCTGAAGGACTGTGGCCCTCCAGGAGATGAGTTTAGCACCCCTGCATTAAAGGGTCTTTGGGTGTTCTGAGCACTTTTAACAAGCTGCTATGCAGTTGCCAGGATATTCTGTGGAGTTGCTAGGGCATTCCAAGGTGGTCCATCCCAAGAACTAAATGCAGTTAAGAACTCGAGAGTTAAATGGCACACCTGTGGTGGTGCTGACCATGCCTCCAACAGCCTGGCCACTCTCCATCAGCTCCTGGACTGAGTCCAGGTTCCTCTGCCTGTGTTCCTCAATGTTCTTTACCTGTAAGTCCATAAAATGAGAACTGATCGCTATAATGCATTGTTTCATTTGTAATAAATGTATGATAACTGTATTTCTGAACCCACCTCTAGCCACAGCTGCCAGTCTTCCTGTTCAGAGGGGTTTTGCTCCATGGTGGCAAAGTACTGCATACCATCCAGCAGGCATGTCCAAGTGGTCTTCTGCTTAAGTGTGTCGTTGTACCAAGCAGGATGGTGTTCACACTGCAGTAGTTGTGCCTTGGCGGCAGACACCAGCACGCAGCCGGCAGTCTCAGTGCCTCGCAGCATCATCTGAACACCGTGCACATGGGAAGATGTTTAGATCTGCTAAAACAGTACCTTGTAGAGCTGTAATCGGGCCTTAAAAGATTGGCCCGACAGGGCCCGAGCCTGACAAGTACATTTTGTACACGCACAAAGCTCTTTTGCCTTTTGTCAAGAATGAGTAATTTATACATTTTAACAATTTATTCATGACTAACGTAGGCTATAGGCCACTTGGAACAAAGAAATAAAATAAGTCCTCTGTAACATCATAACATCTCAGCACTCTAAATAGGCCTAGGCATACACAGCCTATAAATAGGCCAACGTGCCAATAAAAATGAGTCTTTCTTAAATTAAATTAAGATAAATTCTAAATTAAGATGGGTATTTGGCAATAACGAAATTAAGATAAAGGCTCCACGGGATTTGCTTCGCCACTTCTCTCCACAATCCGGCCTCAACGCGACGGTGAATAGCAGCTGAAATTTAATAAAAGAATAATGCCAACATTAGCCTATATACTCTGTCTACATTATGCATTTAAGACTCAATTAATATTTAGTTATAATTTGAAAAACCTTTACTCATCAAGATTAGGCTACATGTTTTTGTGGAGGAAAATTATTATGCCTCATCAGCGACGAATTCCCTGTCGTTTTGCCGAGCCCGTGTAAAATAATATAAATTAAACCCAAACACGTCGGGTCCCGTCGGGATCAGGCAAAGATCTTCAGCTCTAGTACCTTCCACTACCGGTTTGTAGCATTTGGACCAATCAGACACACAACTATTTGTTATATTTAAAAAATAATCTCTAATGCCCCCTCACCCAACCAAAGGGCCAACTATGAGGGTCTGTGGACCCTTTCCCCGAAATGGATCTAACACCTCAGAAAGGCAGAACAGGCCTCTGGTTCCATGGCAACCAATCTGATAACACTAGTGTTATTGCTTAAAGGATATTAAGTTATTGCTTAACTCACACTTCATTTCCCCTTAGGAAAGACACATAATGCCCATAAAAATGGACTCTTCTCCAATTAATTCACAGGAAAACCTTTCTTTGAATGAACACACATATCCTTCAGGTCATTGTGTATAATGTTATTGTTCTTGTATATTGTCTTTTGTATTGTATACTGTTTTATGTATGCTTATGACAGAACCACTCGTTCATGTAACCTTAGCTATACCATGTTTGGTCTCTATCAATTCATCTTCGGATGATTTAATTGAGAGCGTGTATGATATGTCGATACCTATGCAACATATTAGTGTTCTAAGAATCTTTACTAGTTTGTATTTCAACATCCGATCCAGTTACATATGCAAATTACCATGCTTGGAGACAAAGAGTCATAAACTTTCCCTCTAAAAGTTCAAGACATCATTGGCTCTTTGACACCCGAAAGGAGTGACCTCTATAGCAGATAAAGCTCTCACATCAGTGACCCGCCTCCCAGTCTGCGGTTATTTTAGATCCCAAGAGGATGAGGAGGGTGTGAGCAACCCTTACGTTTTGCACCAGGCCTTGCGGCCTTGACTTTCCATTCAACCAAAGATCCTCGGATCTCAGCAGTTCTCTTTCTTAGCCCTTTTTCACTTTCTACCTGGGAAGAAACTCCCAATCACCATCGAGTCAGGACATCTTTGGAATTCATCACTCTTCAACCAGGAAGAACGTGATCACAAGTCCAAAACCTTGAAAACATCAAGACTTTCATCCAAGACTGCATCCGGAAACTCGTCGCACATTTAACTAAACGAAACAGAGGTTTAGTATAAGCTATAGACCCCGTTATAAACGGCGCTGATGGTTTTACTCAGGTGGTTAACTGACTCTTTCCATAACTGCATTCTCTGGTTTCTCTAATGCTTCATTCATCCACTTAAGCTCCCCTTTGTATGTACGCGTGAGTGTATGTTTATTCGTTTGTTTGTTTAGATTAGTTGTGTGTTAGCGTTTAGTTAATAAAAGTTTTGTGCACAAATTACATGAGTTTCTGGTTCTGCCTTGCAAATTAATATCCCTTTACGATTTTGATCCTTACTACATGCTCTAATGCATTAATACTTAGGAAAGTATTTTCTGTGGCCACAAAAAAAGCCTTTCTTAGAGTTGATATGAACTTACACGGAATGTTCGCTGGACGAACAGATTAGTTGATGGCAATTTAATTCTGCTACAGTTACTAGTGGCAGCTGATATAAATAATTGTAATTAATCATAATTAATTGTAATTATTTATATACATTTCCCTTTTGAGCTGATTTGCTACAGGTCACTGCTCTCAATGCGGAATTCATACCTGACCGTTGACGAGCTCTATGAACCAGTTGCGGTTGTAAACGTCATCCGTCTGGCACGCGGCAATTCCACAGAGCTGGTCGCTCACTCCTGAGTCCTCTTCAGAGAAGACCACAAACTTATCGGTCTCTTCGATAAGCTTCTGTAGCATGGAGGTTCCTAAAAAGGACCACAAAAACACTATCAACTGGGGCAAAGAAAGCCTTGGTACACTGAAGACTGACCATTTCCAAACAACAAAACTTTGTTATTAGTCTGGACAAAAAAAAAAAAAAAAAAACGGCAAATGAGCTACAAATATACACCAGATTTTTAGGCCTACAGTCACAAGTACAGCCTACCTTCATTCTGACTCTTCTCTGGGCGAGTGGTTGTGGTGATGACTGGTGCAGCGGGAGCTGTGTTGGAGGAGTAGCTGGACATGGAGCGCTTCAGCTTTTTCATCTGCACCTGGGTGTCGATCCGCAGACCCTTCAGAGCCTCGGTGGAGAGGTTTCTCTTCAGCACGGCTGCTTTCTTATAGCCATCATACAAACCAAAGGCAATATTCCGGTTGGTGGTGGTCCAAGAAGCCCTAAGGTCCACCAAACACAACTTGTGCGTGTAGGAAGCATTGCTCTCGTCTTTTGAGTTTACCTCCTGAGACAATTTAAGCAGTGATATTGTTGGTTTGTCAATTAGTAAAGGCGTTAATTTTTGTATTAAATAGTATATAGCAAAATATGATTTCTTGTAGATAAATTATCAATTGGAATCTCTCAATGGCAATTTGAGTGTCTTACCTCCTCTATGCGGTTGCTCTGTCTCTGGTAGCTGAGTGAGGATAGGCTGAGCAGGTGGGTCTTCTTCACCTGGGCATTGATCTGGTGGTCGGCTGTCTCGTCCCATGTGGAGGCCATGAGGTGCACGGTGACCAGAGAAAGCTCGCTCACCATCTGAGTAACGTTCCACTCGGAGATCAGTCGTCTCATCACTGTCCCAGCTGTAAAACATGCATCGATCATTTCAGCAGAACATTTCAATAGTATGTCAAGTGGAGAGGGTGACTGAGGCTGTTTGCTCTCTCACCCTGTGGGATGAGCCTCTGTGCTCCTCTGGTGAAGACATGTCCTTTACTGCACTCCACTTGAATGCCCCTCTGCTGAGCAAATGATGCCCAGTAATGGACCTGCACAGGAACATTTAGACAGGTTTAACCTTGCATATATTTCATCACAATTACAAAAAAAATCTTTCCAATATGACAAAAGATCCTTGAATGATAATATGAGGGTGAATGATCTATTTAGATACACAAGCTTATAAAATATTAATTATATTTTATTATTCAATTATAAAATAACTAAAACATACATGAAACAAAAAAATTAAATTATGCATAAATACAAAATTATTAAAAGATTATTCATATTAAAATACATTTATTATTATTATTATTATTATTATTATTATTATTATTATTAATAATAATAATAATAATAATAATAAACACAACAGTTTTGCTTCAGCTATATATCATTGAGCATCAGCTAAAAGACAAGTTAGAAATGAACTAATTAACTAAATTAATTAAATTTAAAAAAATGAGGCAGGCCAAAAGTATGGTGTGACAGAAGCAGGTGTATCACCTGTAGCTGTGGAAAAGATGCTGTATAGGACATCTGTTTGTAGTGTTGGCCGAGCTTCCTGCGGATGGGTCTGAGGCTGTGGAAGAGCTTGCCTCTGCAGATGGGCCGGGATACGCTGGTCCACGTGGCCCAGAAGTTCTGCATCCAGCGCAGGGTGCTGCTGTAGAGGAGGATTCTGGGCTGACTGGGCTCTGAGAGAAAACAAACACAAGCCTTTAAAACCAGAGCTGAAATGACCTTCAAGCCTGGAATACACTACACGACTTTTGCCCCGATTTTCAGTCTGGACGACGCTAGTTGCTGCTCCGATTTTAAAAGTTGCGTAGCGTTTATCAGCATTTAGAAAAAAGGCTATAGTTCTAACCTTTACCACAGTGCTGGTCGAGGTCCATGGTGATGGAGAGGTTGAGGTTTTCAGAGCGGAAGGCCCTGTAGGAGTCGTGTGGCTGGCCTGAGGTGACATCTGCAACGCTCTCCACAGCACAGAGCATTACAGCATGGTGGTCATGTGGATTACCATGGCATAACCATTGGAGGTCAAGGGTCATACAAAGGCTCGGGAGGTGCAGGAAGCAGATATCATCATACCTGTATAGAAACAGACCAGACAGATTTAAATAATCAAACTCAAATCAAAACATAGTAACGTTGTAATGCAATGCAACTACTAGTCACGTACTTGGAGGCTGTTCTAACATTGACGTCCAGGTCACCCTTGAAGACAAACTGTCCAGGATTCCAGTCAAAGTTCAGCTTGCTCCACTCCCAGTGTAGGTTCTCGGTGGTGTTGTAAGGGTCCTAACGCAAATGAAACATTATAGTTAGCATTAGATATTTAAAAAATATAAGGGGTTTTTAGCAAGGAGCCTGGGTGTGTTTGTTCGTACCTCAGTAGCGAGCTGATGCAGGTTGGCCTGTTCGATGTCCATCACCCAGCGGCCATGCAGAAGAAGTCTGCTTTTATCCCACCAGGTCAGAAGGGGGGACGGGTCAGCTGTGGGTTTGGTCAGTAAATCAACAGCCTGGCCAATCAGCGTCCAAGCAGGATCCCAGCACGGCCCCCACACAATGGTGTAGAGGGAAATATTCGCTATACGAACAATTAGACCGGTTGAGTCACATTGTTGCAATATCACATTACAGACTTACAAGATCAAGAGAGTGTTGTGACTCACAATGGGCGTCGTAGTAGAACTTCAGTGGTGGCATATTTCTGTAAACGGTCACATCACCCCATGGCTGGCCGAGTTGGACCACCTGTTTGCGCTTTGCTCTCAGCTGCCCGTCCTGCTCGGTGCCCATCAGACGTCCCGACAGCGACCACTCTCTGATCTCAAACAGGTAACGAGGATAGTCCCGGATTCGCACTGAACCACACAGGAAACAAGAATGCTAATCATCATGGACTCTCATAAGTGACTAAAAATAGCACTTTGTACATGTAGCACGCAGCAAACAACACTTAAAATTGATTCTAATAGAGTTTGATATTAGCATGTTGCTATGCTAATAGCTCAATACTCTAAGTATAAAAAAATACAAGGGCACAAACATTGAGTCAATTCTGAATTACACTGAAGCAATTTTAACAACACCTTTCAGTAATGAATTATCTTTTAATTGGCATTTCTTTTGTCAGCCATCTTTAATGCATTTTTTCATTGAGCAAGCAGTGTTGTTACTGTTAACTAGACTAAAATTATAAAAAAAAACTAATTTTGTTGATTGAAATAAAGGTGAAATAAAATACACTAAACTAAAAACTAGATTAATAATGCTGTCATGACAACTGAAATAAGTTTAAAGTTGAAGTACTAAAATTACTAAGGGAAAAACAAACAAACAAAATTTTCTTAGAAATATAAAAAAAACTAATAAAAGTAATGAAAGCACATAAAATTAATAAAAATTAAATGAAAACAAATCAAATATAAATAAATGATAATAGATACTAAAATAACACTGTAGGCTTGTAGTAATATATTCTGGGCTTGCATTCTCTAACAAACATCATGATGACTTATGATTTTTTGTAAAAACAAGTCTTCTTAGAGTAGCATTAGCTATTCTCAGCATTAGCATAATCTGTTAATTTAAAGTGATATCTAGGTAAAAAGTTTACTGTGTTTGGAATAAGTGTCAGATTACGGACAGTAGACATTCACTAACAAACTAACAAAACAAGCATCACTCATTGGATTACATATTAAGGCAGGAGTGTCCAAACATGATCCTAGAGGGCCACTGTCCTTTAGAGTTTAGCCCCAACCCCAAATAAACACACCTAAACCAGCTAATCAAGGTCTTCCAGATTATTTGAAACGTCCTTTATATTTATACATTACATTTCTCCAAAGAAACTTGCACTGCATTTTTAAGGTATACATTTTATCAGTTTGTGCGTTCCATGGGAATCGAACCCATGACCTTGGCGTCGCTGTTAGAGCTAAAGTAAAGGTGCGTTGTGGCAAGTTGGAGCTAACCTCTGCAGGACATTGGACATCCCTGTATTTAAGTACACTTGACTTACCCAGAAATGCATTAAGCTTGAATTTAAAAGCACGGCACCACTGGATCACCAGCTGCAGGCCATCTCTAGGGAAGGGGCTGATACCATCGATGTCCCGCAGCTGCTCTCGGATCTGCTCAGGCCCGTGCAACGACTGATCCGCAAGCGCCACCAGCTCCAACTCTGACACCGTCCAGGTGAGCAGGGACTTGCGCATGGGCGTGTTGGCGTACAGCCGCTTGGACCGCTGAATGTAGATCTCGATGTGCTTGCGCTCAAGGGAGGTGTAGAGCTCCTCGATCTTACGGGCCGGCAGGAGCTCGCCATGCTGCTTGCGTAGGTCAGCCACTTTCTTGTCCAGCAGCTGCAGGCGCTTGGTGCTTTCCTTGCATTCATCCTTCATTAGCTCGTAATTGTCGCGTAGTTTGATCTCAAAGACGTCGTCCAGGAACACAAAGGAGAACTGGTTGATGCGAACCAGCAGGTCCGGTGGAAGGCGACAAGGTTCTGTCGATGGGGCAGCACTGCTGTGTAGGGTCTTCAGCCACTTCTGCACGCTGATGGCCTTATCGAAAGTGTCGGAGAAGTCGTACTGGTAAGGGAACTCAATGGCAAGGTTGGGTGCAGTGAAGAGCCAAGTGCGATTGCGAGATGTTTGGAGGAAAGGGAATTGAGATCTGTGCAGTTGCATCACCTCAAGCTCATCCAGCATCTGCACCTCGGCTCCAGAAAAGGAGAAGATGTCGTTGCCATCAAAGTTGAACACAAAATGAGGAGTTTTCATCAGCACGGCTCCAGGCCGTTTGGAGAGCGACAATGCTTCTGCACAGAAGGTGATGAAGTTTGTCTCGGCCACATGGGCGGTGAGCCGTGTGCTTGCCAACTCTACACAAACTAACATGCCAGATGAAGAGGCTGCAGACTCTGTTCCATCCTTCTGTCGCAGCCTTAGAGATTCAGACAGCGCCTTCCAATAGCTTTGGCTCTCTGTGACGTGCTGATACAAAAACATGTGATCCGATGGTGTCCAATGCACTGTTAAAGCGTTTTCACTCCGCACCTGATCAGATGAAGATGGGAGGAAATTAAATCAAGATGTGGTTAAAGTTGGCATGAAATGGAAACTATGATCATGTTTTCTTCTCTATTGTAATGTATATTTAAGTAAAACGAATAAGATGAAAAATGTAGGGCGGGAATTGATTCTGTCCATCATGAATTGATTGTAACATTGATGTTTGCTAATTGCTGTGACCTCATGAGTGATAGGTTGATGGAGGGGAAGGATTATTATCCTTCCCTTGTGCTGGTGCACACCACAGCAAGGAGAAGTAGTACATTTTTCTGATTAAAGATTACGAGGGCACTTGAATTTGAAATAAATACTGTAATGTTTGCGAAATACAAGTCTAAAATGTACTGACAGTTGTGGTCAAAATTTTACATAATATCATACAGTCATTGATGGAAAGGGTTCAAATATGCAAAAGATGCTGGAAAACCAAAGAATTTGTAGGATCTGAAGGATTTTTCTGAAGAACAGCGGGCAGTTTAACTGTTCAGGACAAACAAGGGACTCATGAACAACTGTCACAAAGAAAAAAAAAAAATAAATTGCTGCAGATCATACAGGAAACAACATACAGTATTAAAGGGATATTCCACCCCAAAATGAAAATTGTGTCATTAATCACTTACCCCCATGTCGTTCCAAACCCGTAAAAGCTTCGTTCGTCTTTGGAACACAATTTAAGATATTTGGATGAACACAGGGAGGCTTGTGACTGTCCCATTGACTGCATAGTAAATTGCACTGTCAAGGTCCATAAAAGTATGAAAAGCATCGTCAGAATAGTCCATCTACCATCAGTGGTTCAATCTGAATTTAATGAAGCGACGAGAACACTTTTTCTGCACAAACAAAACAAAACAACGACTTTATTCAACAAATGGTCCCCTCTGATTCAGCGTAGCACCATTTTGGAGAATATCCGCTGGACGCAAGCAGCGTACGCTCTTCTGTGTCAGCCGCATACTGGCAGATGGACTATTCTGATGATGCTTTTCATATTTTTCTGGACCTTGACAGTGCAATTTACTATGCAGTCAATGGGACAGTCACAAGTGTCCCGGTTTTCATCCAAAATATCTTAAATTGTGTTCTGAAGACGAACAAAGCTTTTACGGGTTTGGAACGACATGGGGGTAAGCGATTAATGACAAAATTTTCATTTTGGGGTGGAGTACCCCTTTAAGAAACAAGCGTATGTAAACTTTTGAATGGGCTCATTTAAAAAATTCAATTATTTCCTCTTGTGGACTGTGAGAAATATCTTATTCAGGTCAGTACTAAATAAAAAAATAACGCATTTTTTATGGTTCTTCTTATTTTGGTAAAATAATTAACATTTTGCAGATACTGCAAAGTGTATGTAGAATTTTGACCACAACTGAACTGTACATTCCAAAGCGACTTTTATAATCCAATTAAAATCAAGCGTGCAAAACATGTGCAAAGCAAAGACATTTGGATTCATGTCGGATGAGAAAGATTTATTTGTATACCATTCCCACATGCCAATACTTTTGTTTTGTTTCAAAATTTGTTTAGGCTTGGCCTTTATAATAAATGCCACAATAATTTAGGTTTGTTTTATACTTTTATTTTAAATCCCTGTTACATTCTATATACCATTAAATTTAAAGTTTTTTTGTGGATTGTGATGAACTAAAATACACGTTTATAAAGTTTTGAAAATTTTAGTTTTATTGTTCTCTCAAAAATGCAAAAATTTTTATCTGGTATGACTTACAGCTAAAAACTACAAAAAAAAAAATTTTAAATTTGATTTCTTGGTGACTTAAACAGGAATGTGCATTCTGCATTCTTTAACTACGTTTTGATCCATTTAGTTGTGCTCAGTCTTCCTGCTTTTTTTCAGCAAGAATGCATCTTGTGTTGAGTACTGTTGCAGTATTGGACTGAAAGTCACGATTATAGTGTTGACACAAACTACTGTCCTCTTCTAAGCAACTGGATCACAAGTTATGACCCAATTCCACCATAACAAATCAAAATGAAAAACAATGCCTCATTTTGACCAGACTGCAGTAAAATATGCAAAGTCCAAAACCCTTTAGATTTCCCTTTAGGTTTTAAATTTTAATCTTGGTTTTGGACCCTGCTATAATTGTTAAAGGGGTCATATGACGTTGCTAAAAAGAACATTATTTTGTGTATTTGGTGTAATGCAATGTGTTTATGCGGTTTAAGGTTCAAAAAACACATTATCTTCCACATACTGTACATTATTGTTGCTCTTCTATGCCCCGCCTTTCTGAAATGCGCAGATTTTTACAAAGCTCATCGTTCTGAGAAGCGAGGCGTGCTCTGATTGGCCAGCTATCCAGTGCATTGTGATTGGCCGAATACCTCAAGTGTGAGACGGAAATGTTACGCCCCTTACCATATTGTGATGCCGTGTCTTGACGTGACGATACAAAAACAATAAAACCCATTACAAACGAGGCATTTGTTGCATCCAGTGGGGACATAATTACTGATTATAATGACTTATACTGTCTTTTTACGCGTCGCGTTGCATCGTGCCGTGTAAACATTAACGTTACCATGTCTGCATTTGTGATCGGAGAAACGACAAACAGCAAGAGCTACTCTACACAGCTCAAAACTAGCGTTTGAATAGTCAGTGGCAAATTCTTTAAATATGAAAACATATTTACAGGCTGTGAGTCAGAAGCGCCAGACTGTCCTTGCGAAGTTGGAATTACCCCACTTTATAGAAACAGTCTTTGAGCATAGCTGGCAGGCTACTCCCAGGTTCAGGAAATAATCCTCCGTAAAATGTGCTGCACACACTCGAATATTTGGGTTGAACTGTTCTGGAACAGTGTTGTGAATATAACTTAACCACTGATTTCTAGTTGTGTCCTCTTTTGGAAACCCAAACAAAGCAGTTTTGCTTTCACAACGAAACAGCATCTCCACGACATGGCACCGGTGGCAGCAACAACACTACAGAGAGAATAAAGGTCCCACCCTCTTTCGTTGCGTATGCATTTGGGCGGTGTTTTGCAAATCTCACCACACCGTGACGTAGACATGTGGGGGCGTGTTTGAATGAGCCGTTTTTGTCTATGCACGAACAGCTTGTACCACTCCAAAGAGAAAGGAAAACTTGAAATCGCATCATATGACCCCTTTAATAGAATTCGATATGAAGTGATCAATCACTTACAACCACACCTAAGTGATCCTAGGTGATGGAAGTCATGACAGCTGTGTGTAGGAGCAGTGTAGTACCTCCAGACTGCGGCCGCTGATGTGGTAGGAGACAGTAAATGCTGTTAGGGTCAGGATGGGGTTGGGAATTTGGGCGGCTGGGCAGCAGGGCTCCATACTCTCAGTGAGGGCCTTCACCACAGCCAAAGAAACACCTTGGACAGAAACATTCGAATTCTCCCCCGATCCTTCAGCTAGCACTGTGTCCACCCTCACTGCAACAGCCCCTTTAATGCAACACAGAAAAACAAACCCTCATGTACGGAAACAAACTAACGTGTACTGAGTAACTTTTTGGATACAAGGAAGAAAAACAAGAGTGTAACTGGTATTTTAAGTGCTTATTTTAGTTCCCACCTGCCACATTGGAGAGTGTGAATGTGTTTACATCCTCAAGATTGAGTTTAAACTTAAAGAGAGGTGGTAGACGGGTTGGAAGCTTTTCTGGAGTGGAATGTAAGGAGACATTCTCTACTTTGTCCAGTTTCAGAACGGAGAACAGACGTGACAGACACAGAGTGCAGGTCTCGGACACTTCCAGCTGCAGGCCTTTCAGACTGCACTCCATACAAGCACTCCCAGAAGGGCTCGAGTTCACTGTCCTCAACTTACTATAGCTGCCCTGTGGGCGAATTAATTAAAAAGGGCGTAATGTAAAGCCAAATGGTTATTATTTCAAAACATAGCCCATCTTTCATAATAAATGATAACTTACTATGTAAATGCATATTGATTTTACCTGCAGTGTGAGAGAGTCTAGGATAAGGGCTTCCCCCCAGACATGTTTTCCAGCTGGGTGAGGAGCCTGCTGGATATGGGAACCCTGGCCCACACGCCACCAGAAATGATCCAGGGAGAGAGAGGCTTTCTCAGTTACAGTCAGACTCTTCACGTCATCCTCTTCTGAGTCCAACAAGTGCTGCAGTTCTGTGAGACACACCGAATTCAGTCACACATCACAGCAGAGACACTTTTGAACTGAAGTGTTCAATCAATACTATTTTACCCGAAGCTGACCAAAAAAAGAAACTGCACTTTATTCATTTTGAAAAGAGAATTTAGTTATTGCGACTCCATTCAGTGTTGATATTATTAACTAAAACAATGAAACTAGTTTTTGTATAAAATGAAAAAGTTTCAATTAAATAAATATTAGAATATTGGCGACTAAGTAAAAAACGTTACAGCTGAAGCACTAAAATTATTAAAACTAAAACTGAAATAAATTAAAACTAAAATGATTCAAATTAATAGTTAAAAGCTAAAATTAGCTTTTAAACAATTAAAATTAAAACAAAACAAAAAAAACAAAAATGTAATTCAAAATATTAAAAATACTATAATGGTATATAAATAATACTACAATAACACTGCTACAGTAAATTGACAAGGCAAAGTGACATTTTTAGATAATTAAATTATTATAATAACATTTTTAGGTCCCACTTTATATTAAGTGGGCTTAACTGCTATGTACGTACATTAAAAAATTAGTACAATATACTTAGTGTTCATATAATATTGCAAAACACTTTTGCTGCTATTGAGGTGGGATATGGGTAAGGTTAGGAACAGGTTTGGTGGTATGGGTAGGTTTAAGGGTGGGTTAAAGTGTAAGGGATGGGTCAACAGTGTATCTATAAATGTAATTACATGCAGGTAATTTTAAAAATATCAGTACATCATAGTTAAGGCAACCTAATATGAAGTAGGACCAATATTACATTATAAATTGTGTATTTTTAATAACATAAGGTCCTAATTATATATCAATGTAATTAAAGAAATTAATTAGATTTCAAAATGCCACATTCAATGTTATTTTCCTGTGCAGATCATTGTTTTTGGCCTTTAAAATTGTGCTTTTCAAAATATATATCTTCTATAAAGCTAAGCTACATAATCACAACATGAAAATACTTTCTCATTCATCTCTAACGGGTAGAGAACAAAACCTGCTGTTATTTTATAGTAATTCGTATGTAATATGAATGGGTTGTTCAACTGTCTTTTGTTTTTAACAGCAATCAATAGCCACACTTCTCTATTTACCAGTGTTGGCTGAGATGAAGCCCAGGGCAAAGGGTGGCGTATCTCCCAACTGCACTGACACATTGACATTAGACACGGAGGAGCTTATCATCACGGGAGCGTCCAGCTGAGGGAAACGCCTGGGAGACAAAAGGACACTTACAAGAGAACAATAAACAAGACGTCCATTACTGCCCAATCTGGGACGCTCAGAAAGCAAGTGGGCAATTAATACCTTTTTTTACGAGTAGTTTTTTTATGTGAGAGTTGGTCCCATGACAACATATCCAGCCAATGGGAGAACTCTTGATGACGGTAGTGGATAATACAAGTGTTGATGGTGACTGTGCTAGAGATGTCAACAGATGTCACCTTAAGAGAGAGTGAAGTCAGAAACAATAATGAAGAACAAAAACATGAAGCTGCAAAACATACATCAAAGAAAGATTTTGATTTGCATAGAAAAATCATATAGAAAGCGAGCAAAACAACTCACCTGCAGTATCGTTCTGAGTGTGTTCAGACATATAATTCTCTGTCGACTTTGTGATAGTAAAAGACCATCTGAAAAAAACCCAGTACCCACCATATACGTAGCTTTAAGTGTGTGTTCAGATCCCTATCTCTAAGCAAAAATAACAAGTGTGTTCTTGTGTACTTTACCCTCCATCAGAAGCTCCAGGCAGCTCTGTGGGAAACTGAGCTCAGGGGAGAAACTCTTCAGAGGAAGCTGCTCATCATCACGACCATAACCCAGCTTCAGAGATTTTAAAGTCCAGTTCAAATGTCTGCAAAACAAACATAGTTTGTTAGAACACAAAAATAACATTCAAGACTGAGCACAATAACTGTAACATCACTGCTCACCTCTTCTGACTGTGCATGGAGAGTGTGATATTAGTGTTTTCAAAATCCACATTGACCTTCTGTGGAATCAGGTTGTGAAGACGCTCAATTGCTTCAGTTTGGATGTAAGAGTCTTCTTTGTCATCTTGAAGAGGCACAAACATCAAAAAGCTTTCTAACATTTATATTTACAGCAAGGTAAATTCAGTGTCTCCCATACATTTATTTATTTGTGGCGGCCTGCCACAACAACAAAACTGACCGCCACAAATAGATTTTTCAAAAGGCATTGACTTCACGTTTCAAACTCGGTGCAGGTGTTTTTATATCACTGCATTTCTGAAGGAAACCGACTGTCTTCAAGAAAATTTAACTGAAATAAAATAGAATATATAAACTAATTTTATTTCTGCTATGTGCCAAGGCAACATTTGAAGACGAACATAAATTACTCATATGTAAAATCAAAACTGAAATGAATAAAAACTATAAAAAAAATTATAACTACAAACCATATTTAAAATAAATAAAAATAAAAATCATAAAACAAAATTACTAAAACTTTGACTGAAATTAAAACGGAAAATATATATTTAAAAAACACAGTCCAAAAATTAATAAAAACTGTAATAGTATATCAATGATACTAAAACGTGTGTGTGTGTGTGTGTAACTATTATTATTATTATTATAGATATATTATAGTTATTTATAGAAATATTTAACAAAATAAGAATATACTACTGTAATATTTCACTGGAAAGAAAAATAATAAAATAATTTTATTTTGAAGAACTGTAAAATTACAATACTAATATTTATTGTATCTTAATTTTCTTTTTCATTTACAAATATTAAACTATCAGGTTTTTATTTTGATGGAAAACTGCAGGATGTCAAAAGCTTCTCTTTTGTTAACGACATCCAGTTTACATTTAGTCATTTTGCAGACGCGTTTATCAAAAGCAACTTTCAATTGGGGAATACATAAAGCAATTCATCTTAAATAGACAAACAGTCACAGGAAGTGCTCGTAATTCCAATTTGTTCCAAACAAGTACAAGCTAGAAAGGGAAGGAGTAAATAAAGAGAAAGACAGAATGTCTTAAGACATTTTTAAGATGAAATCAAATAGTGTTGAAAGAGATGAGTTTTCAGTTGTCGCTTGAAAATTTAGAACAGAGCCTGTGGTTGTTCTTTATGCAAGCATCAATATCTTGAACTTGATGCGAGCCGCAACCGGTAGCCAGTGCAAGGAGATAAAGAGAGGTGTAACATGGGCTCTTTTGGACTCGTTGAAGGCCAGTCGTGCCGCTGCATTCTGAATCATTTGTAGAGGTTTGATTGTGCTTGATGGAAGTCCAGCCAGAAGAGCATTGCAGTAGTCCAGCCTAGAAATGACAAGGGCCTGGACAAGAAGTTGTGCAGCATGCTCCGTTAGAAAGGGCCTGATCTTTCTGACGTTGTGCAATGCAAACCTGCAAGATCGAGCAGTCTTTGCAATGTGGTCTTTGAAGGTCAGCTGGTCATCGAAGATTACATCAAAATTTCTGACCGAAGTTGATGAGGTAATTGTAGAAGAACCTAGCTGGATGGTGAAATTATGCTGTAGAGTTGGATTGGCAGGGAAGACAAGGAGCTCAGTCTTTGCCAGTTTAAATGTGCCATAGAATGCTTTGATACAATATTTTCAGTTGTTCTCTGATATCTACATAGAAGGTATGTGGCTTAGGTAAGGGAAAAAAATCTCCAGAAACGGTTTTACATGTCCATTTACAACACTAGGATTTGTCCCTAGAATGAAGTGGTCTGTTATTACCTTATTTGGAAGGGTCATGAATAATAATGTTGAGCTCTGCTCTGATTGGCTGTTTCACAGTGCGGCTCATTTCAGTAGCTCACACAGCAGGAAGGAAACACAGGGAAAATATATATTTCAATACCTTCTCGTGCAGATGCGGGCATCAGGGAGCCGCTATTAATATGTGGGGCATTGAAACTGCTTTCGAATGCACGATCGCTTTTTACTTTCACTCTTTCGAGATTCGCGATTGCACGTACTCTGTTTATACTATGGAGCGGCAGTACTTACCACACATTTTACAAGATCAGATGCTTGTCAGCGGTGCTCAGGATCTGTAAATCATTCGCCATCATCCTCAGTCATCTCTCCTTACTCTGTTTATGTGGTAAGTGAAATCTTATGTACTGTAATGTAACAGGCTACAGCTAGCAAGCAGCTAACCATGTCCCTTTAGTGGCTCGCATTACTTTATTAGAACACGTTATTTGTTTTCCGTGCCTTTCTGAACAGACACCAACACATCCCTGTACTTCACATCCCCTGCACAGCCTGGAACATAACGTTTATTTCCATGATCTGCCATTTTCGCTGTTGTCCTCGCTTGTTTCTTCACAATGCCTGCAGAACTTCTGATGATTCAGCTGTGCAGGTTCGGCTGGCCTAGAACATGTGTGGGTATATGCAAATATTGGGGCATACAAATTAGTGATCCCGACTGTAACGTCACAGTCGGTGTTATGTTCTGATTTGCTTATTTTTCAGTGGTCTTTTGCATTCACAAGATTTACATAAGAAGGAGGAAACAATGGTGTTTGAGGCTCACGGTATGTCATTTCCATGTACAGAACTGTTATTATTCAACTATGCCAAGGCAAATACAGTTTTCCATTCTATGGCATCTTTACATTTTTAAAATTAAATTCCAGCCTTTTCCATTTGATAATTGCACTACATTACGATTTTGGGTGTATTATGACTAACCGCATAGCTTAAACGTCAAACCTGCAGTATGAGCTGTGCAGACAGCAGGAGCAGCTCCTGGAGGTTTGGGGAACTGGCTGAGGAACAGGCCCTCGTGAAGCTCAGCCAGCAGTGTTCTCACACACAGTCCTAGACGACCCGGCCTGAGACCAGGCAGACTCACGTCACCATTCAGGGCCAGACTCAGTGATACCTCAGCCAGACATGTGTCCTGCTAATGAGAGGACAGGCATTCAGTTAACAACTTGTAACCATTTAACCCAAACATTTATGTTTTTTTACACAACACAACAAAGTGAATTAACACCTTAACACATGAATGTTTGCTGTACATACCAGTCTGCTGCTCTTCAGAACTTTACTGCTAAGTTGTCCCACTGAGAAATCCCAGGCCAACCTGGAAACACATCAGTAAGCTGTCATTTTAATAGGCATTTGGGTAACTTGTTTCTCTAAAGGGCTTGATCAGGGCCAAAACGGTGGAAGATTGTGGCTTGATCCTTGTGGAATAGAAATAGGGATGCACAGTACACTGATATAGGGGTTATTAAAATAAAAAGTACATTTATCAGTAGATATTGGATAATTAATTACACTAGCATTCAAAAGTTTGGGGTTAGTAAGATTTTTTTTGTTATTTGCTTTTAATTTGTTTTAATTAATAATTATTAATTTAATTAATTGATTAAAAAGTGACAGTACAATGTTGTCAGATATTTCCTGTTCCTTTAAACGTTTTATTTAGAAAAGAATCCTGAAAAACAAAATGTAAACAAAGCTGAAGACTGGAGTAATGGCTGCTGAAAATTCAGCTTTATCAACAGAACAATAAATTACATTTTAAAAAGTAAAAATAGAAAACAGTTATTTTAAATTGTAACCATTTTTCAAATTATTACTGTTTTTATTGTATTTTTAGTCAAATAAATGCAGCCTAGGTGAGCATAAGAAACTTTTTTTTAAAAACATAAAAAAAAATAAAATAAAACAATCAATAAATCAAATAAAAAATAAAAAAAAAATCCCAAACCTTTTTTAATTTTACAGTACCTTTTTCTCACTTAAAGCTAATTTTAAGAAAAAAAAAAAAACCTAGTAGTTTATTAACACTATTAAATAAATATCATGTGCATTATAATATTGTGATGCCTAAATTGTACTTGTAACATTTAAAATTGTTCTGACTGTTGACTGATTGTTGTTTGTTTTTTTAGGTTTTTTATTATTATTATTATTTATTCAAACAAATTATCATAGAATTTAGATATTCACCATTTATTGCCATGGTCAATCATGGCCATTTATTATTAATTTATATTGGTCACAACATGAAAATAAGTACAGGCTTAATGGTTTTAAAACTTCAGTCAGGTTGGTGAAGTGAGCTTTACGCGCTATGCACACAGCAATCAGTCACACAACTCCATACAGAAGTTTTTTTAAAAAGAAGTAGTTCTTCTTTTTCACCGGTTAATCACCTTTTACTTTGATGATCCAGCAGCAAAGTGATGGCAGAGGATGTCATGTGCCAAAGGGACTCAGGCAGGGCCAGATTCAACACCATCACATTTATAGAGTCAATGTGGAATGACAGCAGCTGCAAAACAGACACCACTGGAAACTTTAAAGGAACTGTGCAATTGTATCTACAGTATTGAACTTGCAGTGAACGTCCATGGAGAACGGAATTCCAAAAGGTTTTAAAAGCACTTCTTTGTTAAAAGGTTGGATATAATTTTGCACAGACCAACTGAGTAAGTGAACATTAAGGAATATAGTTTTTAAATCTTGTAGTGATATTTTTGAAATAGCATGGACTTTCTGTCTTGCCCCATTAAATTTCATTGCAAGTGCATTACTATAACACCCTTTTCTTTTCTTCAGAAAAATATACATTGCTCTTCTGTGGTAATCAAAAGCAATTGAGCTTAACTTGACTGAACCTGGGATTCTCCACAACAACAGTCAAGTTGATTACCTGCGAGAGGAGGTGCAGGGTAGAGGGACTCGGAGGAGGTCTTTTTGAATTCTCCTCATTGCTTTTGGGAGCCCGGGACCTAAATGGCTCCTGTAGGTCAAAGCGGACCCGAGCCTCACGCACACACAACGCCAAAAACCTCCTAACAAATACAACACAATCACAATGACCAATCTTTAACAGACAATATTTACACTAACTGTGTCTTATAATTATACTTACGGCAAGTCCGGGTTAACTATTTTGCAAGAAATCCATATCCTGTCAATTTCCTACAAAACAGAAAAAGGCTTTATAGTGCTAGAATACATATTAAACATCACTGCACCACATCAGTTGCTGCTCTTAACTACATAAAGCCTACTGTATCATATTTGATATGCAAATTTCTAAGGCCTTTATATTATCAACATGATCAAACTGCTGCTGAAAAACCTGTTGTACATAACCTACTACATGCCTTCTGTAATCTGACTAATAGTTTATACCTTTTAGCAAGTAAAAGGCCTTTCAGTAGGATTGTAAAAAAATAAGTCTGCTTTCAGGTAGTGGCAAATGTGTCTTTTCGACGTTTCGCTGTGAAATCTTTACTGATTTTTATAAAGTAAACATAAAAAGAACTTTTATATGTAGTAATATTTCAAGATGAACATTTACTGGACTGAAGCAACTTAGCTTTACTTAATTATCCATTTATTACTTAAAAATCACTTTTGAAATGTGAGCATCAAATATGATACATCATGATTTTGAGGAGCTTTTTTTATGTCCATGTCTCAATCTTCATTGCACTGCATTATATTTTTTGCACCCCACAATAAATACTACAGAGCTTTAATTATAAAAATTAGCATTTAAAAATCATCTTACTAAAACAAAAAATGTGAAAGTGAATACTGATATATAGTAGTGCAGTCAAGCGATTAATCGCATCCAAAATAAAGTTTGTTTACATAATGTGTGTATTGTGTATATTTAATACACACACATACAGCAAATATTTTGAAAATATTTACATGTATATTTATATTGATATAATTTATATTATATACAAATATTTAATATATAAACTTGACATTTTTCTTAAATATATACATGCATATGTGTGTATTTATACATTATAAATATACACAGTTCACACACATATATTATGTAAACAAAAGCTTTTATTTTGAATGCGATTAATCGCGATTAATCATTTGACAGCACTAATATGCATGTGTATTTTATGCAAGCACCCTGATTTTATTGATTTACGAGAAATCCCTCATACTTTTTTTTGCCCATAAAAATATTCACAATTGCACCAAATTCATATTTTTGGGTCTCTGAATAAAATTAAGGTGTTTTTTCCTCCTCAAATATGACCTCTAGATTCTCACCATGTCATACTACATGAGCCATAAAAGGCTGATGCATTAAAAATGTTTTGACTATTAATTCACATGTTAAACTATGACGACTCTAATAGGTCTGATATTAGATGCAGTGTGTGGCGTATGTTTTATTGATGCAGAAACCAAACCCACTAGAGTGTGTTGAGGCTGAAACTGAACACTGATTCCTCGCACTGAGAAAAGACCCACAGATCTGATCTTGAGCTCAGCATTCAGGACATCGTGGAAAAAACGGACAGCCAAACTGCAAGCAAACCATCTAATAAAACACAAAATGGGCAGATTTAATAGGTTTAAAATTGCATTTTAAATATCTGTACATATTAAAGCAAACTGGCTTCTTACCTAAAGATCAAAATGAATACAACTGCCAAGATGAGAAATACTGAGATGGCAATCAGCAGGGCAGACATTGTGCTGCAAATGTTCCTTCACATTTAGCCTACAACCATAGCACCTGACTTCAGGCCACCTGTCAAACAATCACTCACATTAATATCTGTTGAATTCTCTCAAAACATGTTAGGTATTAGTGAATGCATTCAAGTGAATAGAAAAGAAAGGAATGGGAATGCAAGTGCATTAACATTTTAAGAAGCCAAATGAGTGCCATTTACATTTCTATATTCAATACGTCGTCTGAAATACTAGGTATTCAAAATTTGTTTAAAGCAAAACTAACGTTAACTATAGAGTGACACAGAAGCAGAATATGTTGCAATTATTATCATTTTACAAGCCAAATTACACACTAAGAACCCTAAGTACACACTAAATAATGTTACAATAATACCTCACAGATTTTTATTCTTAAAACAATCTAATGATTTGATCGTCAGTCTCGCAGTTGTGCCACTCTGGCACTGCAAACAGCTGCTGGGCGGAACTTGCAGTGTTTAGCAAAGCTACATTAGCGGCCAAAACAACACAGCGCACCTCCAAGCAAGAACTATTTAACTTCCTAATTAAGGTGCTGACTGTAATTAGCAGCTTTTAAGTCGGGTTACCCACCTGAAAGGGTTTGTAATGCAGACCAGTGGATCTTTACGTGTACAGCGCCCCTCCGTCTCATGCTAGGCTAACAGCGCTAGCAGCGGGATCATGACACCAATAAACGGACGTGCTAATCATGTTCATCCGCTTCCTTAAACACACAAGATTATAATTACATCCGCTGTTGAGATGACAAACCACATTTCATTCTGATTTATGATTTAAGTAATGGACTTTCCTCTTGTAACGCTGCTGTTTCAAGTGTGAAGGCAGAAATACTAACTTTTTAGAAATTGATGTTCTTTGAGCTTTTCATAATAAAAGTCTCATGAGCTGCGCACAGAAAAAAATATATATTTTTGTTACTTGTTTTTTAAACTAAAGGGGCACAAAGGTTTAACCAGTCTTCCCATCTTTATAGACGAAAACTCTGCAGTTCTCAGTCTTATTTTAACTCTTATAAATTACAGTATGTAAATTGGCAGTTTTATGATTTGGAGCTGACAGTCATCTTCATCTCAGACAGTGTCACATGACCACAGGTCACCTTGCACCAGTGGGTCTCAATCTTTCTGGCCACATTTTGGTTAAGCTGTTTCCTCCGGTATTTCTGCAGTGAAATGATAATGCAGCATGATTTCTAAATTTTTTATTATCAGAATTTGGGAGCGTTGACATATTAAATTAATCAAACATATAGAGTCTATAAGATGCAAGATTCTGTATGTTTTTCAATAAAAATAATAGTTATTGAGGAGGAAAAGAAATGTGATTTCAGCGTATATTTTTCACATCTTTATTTTGGCATTTCAATTTTGTTTTAAAATTTTTTAAATAATTTTAAGTCATTCTGTGGCCCTACACTCAGTAAACAATTTATTTATTTAAATCAAATGTATTTATTATATAGTTAAAACAAATTTAGTAATGTTTTAATTTATTTAAATTGAATTTGAATTCATTTAGTTAATCCTTTTTTTTTTTTGCATTTCTTTAAACTTTTCCACAGATCCCCTAGCACTCCCTTGTGACCCCGATCCCAATTTAATAACTCCTGGTCGGCTGGTAGACAGCACACTAGAGTTTCTGTCTTATATACATCTATAATAACTCATACTATAATGCAGAAGCATTACAATACTGATCTCTGCTGGTCAGCAGAATGAAAGCTTTCCATCTTTTTCTGCACTTTGGTGTACTATATACCATGATGCTAGTAATTAATTATGCAGGAAATGTTTATTTTAACAGCCACTGAATATTTATAACATTACACTTCCTGATTATCTTCTTTATTTATCAAACCTATTTACACTTTCAAGAGAATAACAACATAATCATGAAGATTTACTTTTTATAATTACACAAATATACATATTTTTCACCATGTCTACAAGTCAAGAGACAGTTTTTGGGGTTCTTGATAAAGTTAATGTTATTTTCATGAAATAAAATTGAATTTTGATCATCATTTCCAAACCCCCGAAATGTATAATAACAAAAATCTGGTTGACTGAGCATCCTGGATCTTTTCAAGCAGTTTCAATAAAGCCAGACAGTGTTTATGCTGAAGCCTTCTGCTTGTTGTGTTTGGCAAACCACTCGTCACTCTTATCTGCAGCCATGGCCTGTGAAAGCAACCAAACAGAAAACACATGAATGCGGTTTGAAAGTGGATGACAGGATTTACTTAATACTATGTGGTGAGATGATTACCTCATCCAGTAATTCATTCCCCTTTGGGTCCACAGCAGAAAGCTGCCTGAATGCCTCATCGCCCACAAAGCAGATCTCATGGCCGTCCTACATTAAGTAGAATCCGACTCAGCCAAGA
This sequence comes from Spinibarbus caldwelli, assembly GCA_039654775.1. Classification (NCBI taxonomy): domain Eukaryota; kingdom Metazoa; phylum Chordata; class Actinopteri; order Cypriniformes; family Cyprinidae; genus Spinibarbus; species Spinibarbus caldwelli. The sequence continues at coordinate 19,199,509 of CM077252.1, read as the reverse complement.
AAATACTCAAGATCAATCTCAGTAACATTAAACAATAAAGACTCACAGGATCTGCAAGAATGACGACTTCCACTGTGGCTTTTCCAGGTGTGTCCAGACTCACAAGAGGGGTTAGGATTTTCTGCTTTTCTTTTTTCATTAGCGCTTCAATGTCTGGTAACTGCAAAACAAAGACATTTCTTTAAAATTACACCAAGTAGAATGGATATTGTCGGCTGATGTTGGAATAGCTGACTTGATCCCGAGGGCAAGCGAATGCGATCCTTCCAAAAGCAGTTCCATGATCCACAGCGCCTCCAATGTCTTGTAACTCCAGCTTACACTACAAAAAGCACATAACTTATTAAAACGACACATAAACTACCGCTCAATAGTTTGGGGTTGGTAAGATCTTTTAATGTTTTTAAAACAAGTCTCTTATGCTCACCAAGGCTGCATTTATTTGATGAAAGTACAGTAAAAACAATAATATTGTTAAATATTGTCAAAATGTAAAACAACTGTTTTCTATTTTAATATGTATGTTAAAATGTAATTTATTCCTGTGATACAAAACTGAATTTTCAGTATCATTACTCTAGCCTTCAGTGTCACATGATCCTTCAGAAATCATTCTAATATGGAAACATTTCTTATTATTATCAATGTTGAAAGCCTCTTAATATTTTGTGTAAACATTCCAAGCATTCTTTGATGAATAGAAAGTTCAAAAGAACAGAAATATTTTGTCTTTACTGTCACTTTTCATCAATTTAACATATTCTTGCTAAATAAAATATTTCTTCCAAAAAATGTATATATAGTAGTGTTGTCAAATGATTAATCACGATTAATCGCATCTAAAATAAAAGTTTTTGTTTACATAATATATGTGTGTACTGTGTGTATATATATATATATATATATATATATATATATACACACACACACACACACACACACATACATATAGAGGATATATTTTGAAAATATTTACATGTATTTACATGTATATATTTATATTCATTATATATAAATATATTTAATATATAAACATAGCATATTTCTCTTAAATATATACACATGCATGTGTGTGTATTTATATATAAATAATAAATATACACAGTACACACATATATATTACATAAACAAAAACTTTTATTTTGGATGCAATTAATCATTTGACAGCACTAATATATAATAAAGTATCTATACATTTGAATAAATTAATTTTCTTCCGTAAAGGGCCTGATTTTTTAAGTTTTATAAAAAGAGGATAACCAAACCCAAGGCATGAATTCATTAGGTCTTGGTGAGTGGCATGCCCTCATAAATTAATTATTGCCAAAAATATAATAAATGTATTATTTTGAGCCAAACCTGATTATCTGAGAATCCCATTAAGGCAATCTTTTTGTCCTCATTTTTCTCAATAACCTTCATTCCCAGCAGAGCAGACCAATAATGAACAGAACGCTGCAGATCAGACACTGCCAGGGAGACTTTCTGGACAGGATCTATTACCAGAACCAGAAACAATCAGTTAGGAGTCAGTATACAATGGTGCACTTAACTACTACAGTTACCACATATATTTACTTCCATATTTCATAAACAAAGTTCTCACATCCCTATTATAACACACATTTACTGCAAATACCCACCACAGTTCGGCAGTTCCTTGTCTATAAGGTAGAAGCGGTATCCTCCCGGAGCTTCAGTCATGTAGAGAGACTCTTCGACTTGTGTTAGAGGCCAGTTTAACCTCTTAGCATTACTCACAGCCTGACTGGACTGCAGAGTGAGACCCTAATATTGAAGAGCATAGGAAATCACAGCTTTATTTAGAAAGGATCTCATTTAACAGAAAACAGTGGGGGCCAAAAGTCTGCTTGTGAATATTCTTCTACTGTAATTTATTACAAAATTATAAACAATTAAATGTGTTAAGACAATTCAAGGCTGAACTGAAAAATTATGATGATCATGTTATGATCACATGTGAGTTCACATGATTAGTGTCACAAATTTATGTACATTTAATTCGTGGCCGAGAAATTTAGTAGAATCTGACATTTTATATGATATTTCATCCAAAATCATCATTACTAATATATATATATATATACACACACACACACACACACACACACACACAGTGGGTACGGAAAGTATTCAGACCCCCTTAAATTTTTCACTCTGTTATATTGCAGCCATTTGCTAAAATCATTTAAGTTCACGTAACACACGTAAGTTTTTCCTCATTAATGTACACACAGCACCCCATATTGACAGAAAAACACAGAATTGTTGACATTTTTGCAGATTTATTAAAAAAGAAAAACTGAAATATCACATGGTCCTAAGTATTCAGACCCTTTGCTCAGTATTTAGTAGAAGCACCCTTTTGATCTAATACAGCCATGAGTCTTTTTGGGAAAGATGCAACAAGTTTTTCACACCTGGATTTGGGGATCCTCTGCCATTCCTCCTTGCAGATCCTCTCCAGTTCTGTCAGGTTGGATGGTAAACGTTGGTGGACAGCCATTTTTAGGTCTCTCCAGAGATGCTCAATTGGGTTTAAGTCAGGGCTCTGGCTGGGCCATTCAAGAACAATCACGGAGTTCTTGTGAAGCCACTCCTTCGTTATTTTAGCTGTGTGCTTAGGGTCATTGTCTTGTTGGAAGGTAAACCTTCGGCCCAGTCTGAGGTCCTGAGCACTCTGGAGAAGGTTTTCGTCCAGGATATCCCTGTACTTGGCCGCATTCATCTTTCCCTCGATTGCAACCACTCGTCCTGTCCCTGCAGCTGAAAAACACCCCCACAGCATGATGCTGCCACCACCATGCTTCACTGTTGGGACTGTATTGGACAGGTGAAGAGCAGTGCCTGGTTTTCTCCACACATACCGCTTAGAATTAAGGCCAAAAAGTTCTGTCTTGGTCTCATCAGACCAGAGAATCTTATTTCTCACCATCTTGGAGTCCTTCATGCGGGCTTTCATGTATCTTGCACTGAGGAGAGGCTTCCGTCGGGCCACTCTGCCATAAAGCCCCGACTGGTGGAGGGCTGCAGTGATGGTTGACTTTCTACAACTTTCTCCCATCTCCCGACTGCATCTCTGGAGCTCAGCCACAGTGATCTTTGGGTTCTTCTTTATCTCTCTCACCAAGGCTCTTCTCCCCCGATAGCTCAGTTTGGCCAAACGGCCAGCTCTAGGAAGGGTTCTGGTCGTCCCAAACATCTTCCATTTAAGGATTATGGAGGCCACTGTGCTCTTAGGAACCTTAAGTGCAGCAGAAATTTTTTTGTAACCTTGGCCAGATCTGTGCCTTGCCACAATTCTGTCTCTGAGCTCTTCAGGCAGTTCCTTTGACCTCATGATTCTCATTTGCTCTGACATGCACTGTGAGCTGTAAGGTCTTATATAGACAGGTGTGTGGCTTTCCTAATCAAGTCCAATCAGTATAATCAAACACAGCTGGACTCAAATGAAGGTGTAGAACCATCTCAAGGATGATCAGAAGAAATGGACAGCACCTGAGTTAAATATATGAGTGTCACAGCAAAAGGTCTGAATACTTAGGACCATGTGATATTTCAGTTTTTCTTTTTTAATAAATCTGTAAAAATGTCAACAATTCTGTGTTTTTCTGTCAATATGGGGTGCTGTGTGTACATTAATGAGGAAAAAAAATTAACTTAAATGATTTTAGCAAATGGCTGCAATATAACAAAGAGTGAAAAATTTAAGGGGGTCTGAATACTTTCCGTACCAACTGTATATATATATATATATATATATATATATATATATATATATATATATATATACATATATATATTATGGTTTAACATGTTTAGATCCTACTTTGTGTGTGGTTTCAAGTTATGAATGTTTTATTATTAATGGCATTTACCAGAAAGTCATTGCCAAGGCGATATTCACCCACTCCATAATTATAGGTCAACTCTGCAACAAAGTGGTCATCTTCTGGTCCAAAGCCTACCATGGTTTTACTCCATTTTCCATCATATGGACTGAAAACAAAGAAGTTATATGCCTAAGCTAATATTTAGAATTTGATACAAGTTTACAGGTAACTAAGCTTTAGTCAAATAAAAATAAAAGCATGACTTACCCATTGCAGGTTGCTTTGCAGCCCTCCTCAAATTCTTCATGACGCAGAATCTGTAGATTAGAATTATTTATTATTGATTATAAATTTAGGTTTTGAGTCCGAGCATTGCCGGAAAATACGAGAACGTGCCAACCTGTGTTTGGTAATAGCGTGATTAACTGGCTTATCAACAATATTAGGAGGCAAAGTTCACACTTTATTATTTACATAATAGAACTAGAATTTTACAATAAGATCAGTACCTTCATTCCTAAGACATCCCTGTAAAATGTGGCTGTTTTGGTCCTGTCTCCTACTTTAAAAACAAAATGCAGTGCTCTTCTTAGTGCCATCACTTTTTGAAAGTCTCCTACTGTAAACTCGCTGATCACACACACTCTGTGTCAACACACACACACCTTGCGATTGACTGCTCTGCTGTCGACAGGCACAGACTAAACCAAAATAATTTGTTTCATTTCTACGTGCATTCGCAATGCCACTATATACGAGGACATATTACGTCAATATTTTTAATATACTGTAATGCAAAATAACATGTTACAACATATTGAATTGAATCTTAATAACACATTTCTTGGTGAATTCTTACATGGTACAGTCTAGTGCTGGAGAACTGAGCAAACCACACGAATCGGCTCCAATGAACAGTTCAGTCCAAAGAATTGATTGAATTGAATTATTGAACTGTTCTTTTTTATTATCAAACAGTATGTTACATACAGAGACAAAACAAAGCAAAGGAAACGGTCAGAGAAAAAAGTATATGCAACCAGCCAGGGTAAACAACAAGAAAGTAATAAATTCACGTCTTAAGAAGACACAAAGGATGAATAAAGAAATAGTTTCATTGCTTCCTCGAGCCCCGTGGCGGTCCTGCATCCTGATGGTGAACGAGAGAGATTAATTAAATCGAATGAAGCAGCTGATAAAATGAACCAGAAGCTGTTCACACCGAAGGACAAACACAGAGAGGACGTCTGAGGGAGAGCTGGCAGCCAGCAGTGGAGTGGACATGTATGGAGCGAATTTTGTGCCGATATTCATCAAACAAATCCAGCGTTTTGCAAATAAACACAATCTGCTTTGCAAAGAAAAACTCGACTTTCAAACAAACATAAACTGATTTGCAAATATAAAACTCTATTTGAGAGAAAATGCAGAGGTATGGACAAATATGTATTGTGTGTTACAACTGTGAGACTCATTTGCCGTTTTATGACAAATGTGACTTGATTTTCTCACAAATGCATGCAGGCGGATTTTCTCACATGTGTGCAAACAGATTTTCTCACAAATGCAATCCAAAAACAGCAGATGGCGCTGTTGGTCATTTTACGCTAGTCTCTCGAGACCCGAAACACCTCTTTACCTTTTCAGGGAGTACAGCAGACCAACATGAGTGGAGAACAGGTGAGTTTCTGTCTTACTATGTCTATAATTAACCATTTAGCCTAGGTGTTTTCACAAAGCGTCCCCACTACAATGTTAGTGAAATTCAAAATAAGTGCTGTAAAGTTGTTAACATGATTGATTAGTTCAAAAATCAGTAGTGACATGGCTAAACATTTAAGTAGGTAGTCTTTCTCTATAAAAACTGATCCATTCAAATGTATAATTTATTCATTAAATAAGCTGTCACAGAGTATGAAATGAACACCCGCCAAACCCGCGTTAGTTCCAGGAGGAATGCCTTTGCCTAGATACAATTAATATTGATATTTTCACAATATTTACGCTTGCAGAAATAAAGGCTACATTTGTTTACATTTTGCAGAACAGACGGAAGAAGATCCGTCAATGTGCTTTTATTTCATTATGTTCAGATGTTCAGTAGCGGTCATGTGAGGAGTTTTCACTCTTCTCCGTGTCAGAGGTTATAAACATATACATTTATAATATATAATTAATATACTTTAAAATTTAATTTAATTCAGTGATGCAAATCAGAATTTTTAACAGCTGTTACTCCAGTTTTCAGAGTCATATGATCCCTCAGAAATCATTCAGATATACTGATTTATTATCAGTGTTGTTGAAAAAAAAAAACAGCATCTGCTGGTTAGGTATGTTTTGAAGCTGGGATGATGGTTTATGCTGGTCCTTAGCTGGTTTAAGCTGATCATGTGCTGGTCATGCACACGTCCAGCTTAAACCAGCTAAGGATCAGCATAAACCAGCAAAGGACCAGCTTAAATCAGCTCAAACCAGCATCCCATGCTTCAAAACATACCTTACCAGCAAAAGCTGTTTTTTTCAACAGGGAACAGTTTTGCTGCTTAATATTTTTTGGAACCTGTGACATTTTGTTCAGGATTATTTTATGAATAGAAAGCTATAAAAGAACAGCATTGATAATAAATCAGGCTGATAAAAATTCTGATTTGCATCACTGAAATAAATTACATAAAAAAAAAAAAAAACATTAAAAGTATTTTGAATGGCAGTGTGTGTGTGTGTGTGTGTTGTGTGTGTGTGTGTGTGTATATATATACATATATATATCTATATATATATATAGATATAGATATATAGATAGATATATAGATAAAATTTATATATCTAAATAAAAATAGACTATTTTCAGTATATGATCCAAAGTAACTAGTAACTAACTACTTGAGTAGTTTTTTTATCTGATACTTTTTTACTCTTACTCAAGTAATTATTCAGACTATTACTTTTACTTTTACTTGAGTAAATATTTCTTCAAGTACTTTTACTTTTACTTGAGTACAGTTTTTGGGTACTCTACCCACCTCTGACACTATATTGTCAAAAGTATTGGGTCACCCCCTTCTAATGAACAGGTTTGACTACTTTAGTAGTTTCCATGAGTACAAATCTTAATGTTTAAGCATATAATGATATTCTAGGGAATTGTGTGCTTCTAATTTTAAAGCAAGAGTTTGAACAGGACCCTTTTCTATTCTAACATGACAATGTCTCTGTGTATAAGGCAAGGTTCAAAAAGAAATGATTGATTGAGTCAGTGTGGAAGAACTTGACTGGTCTGCATCTGAACAACTCTGGTGTGACTTTAAATGCAGATCTTGAACCAAAAACTCTTTACCAAACACCAATGTCTTGTACGTTCACTATATGGACAAACGTATTGGGGCACCCCCTTCTTTAGAACAGAAAAAGGCACTTCCAAAACTGTGGCAACAAAGATGGAAACATAATTCATGTATTTAAAAATTGTATTTGCATCTCTGTTGCAACAGTTTTGGAAGTGTCTAAAATGACTGTACCCATATGTACAAATCATTGGTGTTTGGTAAAGAGTTTTTGGCGTATTTGGATAGCATATATCTGTTGGACCCAATTTAAAACTTTCCTTAATTAAAATGAAATAATAATAATAATAATACTTCAAACAAGAAGCTCTAGCCTTTGACAAAAAATAAAGATTTTAATATATTTTGTTTTATCTATCTATCTATCTATCTATCTATATTCTTTTTTTCTTTGTATTTTTTCTTTCATATGCAGACTAATAGTGTAGTTGAAAATTTTTGCAGTAAAAACTAGATAAAAAATACCACAGATCCCTCAAAACACAGCATAAATGTATTGTTGAGGAGTAAATAATAATAGTAATAAAAAAAGATATATCATTTGTATTATTAAAAATGTATTTTTTTTTAATGCAGTCACTGTAAATGTGTGGGGGTCGGAAGAAAATTGATTTTGTTGTGCTTCTGCTCTTATCTGCGCAAATAAATGTACACACACATCCAGGACACATCTTATAATACCTTTTTTTCCACAACCGGTGATTCCCTGGAGGGTTTGTTGTTTTGAATGATCCATGGTCATTGTCATAGTTTTGAATTATCTATGTCTGTCCCGACAGGTCTAAAGTATGAATCATTTTTATTGGTTTATCAAAGTGTATTAGGGTAAAGACATGGTTTGGAAGATGGATTGTTTTGCACTCTCTCATTAACATTTAGTTATTTTTATCAAAGAAAAAGTTGCACCGTGTAGTTTTAAGTGATCTGTCATTCTGCCCTCAGGAAGGTGGCCAGTGTTGCCCGGTCCAGAGCGTTTTGGGATAAGGAAGGTAAGGTGCTGCTGGAGGGGAGGCGTCTGATCTGTGACGCTCTGTCTGCTGGAGCGTCTCCTCAGATGCTCTTCTTCAGTGCGGTGGAGCGACTGCAGGAGCTTCCTCTAGATAAACTACAGCAGGCCAAGCTCATCAAGGTCAGATATGAAGACATGAAGACCTGGTCTGACCTGGTCACTCCTCAGGGTGTAATAGGCAGAGCTGGGTAGTAACTGATTACATGTAATCTGGATTACGTAATCAGATTCCAAAAATTAAGTACTTGTAATTAGAGTAAGTTACATTTTAAAATACTCTTAATCAGACAACAGTTACTTTTTTATAGATTACGATTACATATTATTTACACAACAGCAATAATTTATTCATAATTTATTGATTCTCCCTAATTCCTCTTTTTCATCTTTTAAATTGTCGTTTCTAAATTGGCCTTCTACTTATATACATTCAGAAAGTCTTACAGTTTTGTGGACATTCACACATAGATCAGTCATTAGTCAGGTGGCTACACAGCATTTGACCACTGGATTTACAACAATCATTTCAGGTTTAAGAAGCGTTTCAATATTGCATCAACTACTGATGAGCACATTCATTTTTATTTGAATTATCACTCAGTTGGTTATTTTACCATGTATTACCTTGGTGTTTGTCTTTCAAACACATTAAAATGCACAAATTCACCAACTTTTTTTGTCATCTGATCCTCTTTCACCTAATATGTGACCCTGGAGCACAAAACCAGTTTTAAGTCGCACAGGTATATTTGTAGCAATAGCCAACAATACATTGTATGGGTCAAAATTATGTTCCATGAAGATATTTTGTAAATTTCCTACCATAAATATATCAAAACTTAATTTTTGATTATTAATATGCATTGCTAAGGACTTCATTTGGACAACTTTAAAGGCGATTTTCTCAATGTTTTGATTTTGATTTTTGATTTTTTTTTTTTTTTTTTGCACCCTCAGATTCCAGATTTTAGTTGTATCTCGGCCAAATATTGTCCTATCCTAACAAAGCTTATTTATTCAGCTTTCAGATGATGTATAAATCTCAATTTAAAAAAAAAATGACCCTTATGACTGGTTTTGTGGTCCAGGGTCACATATATTTTTTATTTGAAGTACCCCTGAGATTTTAAAATAAAGATTTTAATGATGAAGTATCACATTTGCATGTTCATGGTTCTCTGACGTTGGTTATAGTCACATGATATGCAGGTAAACAAATAAAATATTTCATTTTTTTCACTGTGTTTTGATTCATTTTAAAATTGTTTTAATTTAACATTTTTTATGGTTTACTTAATTATTAGCTTTTCATTAAACTCATAAACCCCTTACAGTTCCTTCACAAACTCAGTTTGGGAAACCTCTTTGTATGTTTATGTCAATATGGTACAAGATTTTCCTATTTAGATCAATGTGAAAAACAAGATAGCTCAAAAGTAATCTAAAAGTAATCTGATTATATTTCCTAAATTGTGTAATGTAATGGATTACGTTACTAATTACATTTTTTGTCATGTAATTTGGAATCAGTAACGGATTACAATTTGTAAGTAATCTACCCAGCTCTGGTGATAGGTGCGTTGCTGACTCTTTTATAAACCTAGTTCACATCTAAATGTTTATAACACAACTCAAATCACATTGTTTCCCTCAAATTGCAGCTATATTCTCAAAACCAGATGCTTCCTGCCTGGTGTTTCCAAAAGACACGTGTCTTCAGTCGGTTCCTTCGTTTCTGTTATGCGGCAATATACGTGACCCTGGGAACCTAGGGACTATTTTACGCTGTGCAGCAGCTGCTGGCTGTGAGCGTGTTCTCCTAACCAAAGGTGTGTAATACATTTATATAGAAACATGTCTTTGTTGAAAAGGAACACATAACACTTAAACCTTATAAACACTGCAGCCTATTTTCACAATCTGGGTCAGTATGTAAACTTTTTAAACAGTCATAACTTAATATTTTTCAGCAAAAAGACATTGTATTTAATGAAGAACTTCTCATTAATGTGTAAATGTGCAAACAGGTTTTGCATATTACTATGTTATTACTACACTTACCTTTTTTTATTAAAAAAGCAATAAAATTTTTGAAACTTTAAATAATACTTAAACTATAGCAAAATGAGTTGTAATGCAATAATACTTTAATATTTATGATACATTTTATATGAATATATTGTTAAATGAAATTAATATAATATGAGAATTACCAGTATTAACAATTGAAAAAGAGTCCAAATTTCTGAAACCTACATATTCCTATTCTGGCAAAACAACATCAAAACAACACAAATATTGCCCTAGAATGTTTTGAAACAAAATATATGAATTTTTCCTGAAAATAAATAAATAGATAAATAAATAATAATATATATATATATATATATATATATATATATATATATATATATACACTGTATTTATTTTTTGTTGTTGTTGTTGGTCTGTTCATATTGTGTTTGTGTGTGCATGTTTACAAAATTCATAAAAAAATAAGTCCTATAAAAGGGAATATATAAGGGAAAGGGGCTAAATGTATTTTACAAATGTATTTTGAGACAAATCTAGCTCAAAATCTGCATTATATCATGTGTAAAGTCATCGCAGATATCCAGGTATTGAAACAGTTATCTATTTTAAATAGTTATATCTCTTAAAAAATACTTGGGGAAAAAAAAAACTGTATTTTAATAGTACTGACACATTTTCAACTTAGTTTACTGTACTAAAACCATGTTTTTTGTTTAGAAATTTTAGAAATATCTTCCAGGTCAAAAATGACCGGAATGCTCTAATCACCGTTTTTTTTCTTCTTCTTTTTTTCAGGTTGTGTGGATGCCTGGGAGCCCAAGGTTCTACGCGCAGCAATGGGAGCTCATTTTCGCCTTCCGGTCTTTCCTAATTTAGACTGGGATGAAATTTCCAAGCACTTACCAAAGGACATGGTTGTCCATGTAGCAGATAACAGTATAAAAGCTCCAGTTCCAAGACAAATAGAAAAAGGAACTTTGGATGACTACAGTGAAAGTGACTCTGATGAAGAGTCTGATGATGAACTTTCACTGCCGTATCTGAAGCCTCAGGTGTATGAGAGTTGGGCTCAGAGGAGCACGGCACTTGTGATTGGCGGAGAGACGTATGGACTGAGTCTGGAGGCTCGGCGATTGGCTTTGGAAACAGAGGGCAAAAGGTTCTTAGTGCCCATGGCTCCAGGAGTGGAGAGCCTGAACTCTGCAATGGCTGCTGTTTGAAGGCAGACGGCAGCTTCTGCAGTTGTTGGACAAAACACGGCGAAGAACACAATCTAAAATCTCCAAATGAGTGTTTTTCTTGTAATGTATTAAAGATGTTTCACCAGAACTGTCCATTTTCACTTTATTTAGCATTGTGGCTTTTGACTGCTTTTAACAGTTTGTCATTTATCCAGTAGAGGGCGATTGTGTGTTTTGATGTACTC